>BQNB010064576.1:1817-35265 GCA_026074375.1 Tanacetum coccineum | reverse complement strand
CCTGAAAATGATGCTTATACGTCAACACAATGGTTGGTGAGAAACATAGGTTTTCAGACACTCATATCCAATCAGTTTCTAAAACAATTTAACCAATTACTGTGATTATAAAACAATACATTTGTATGATAATTATGCTAACTAACATACAAGCTAACATGCAATTTAATCCAATCAATCATTCAAACACCAAGCAGACGACCTCAATAGCTCTTGGATCATACCAAATCTCTTTCTCTCTAGCTCAGGCCATGGATACCAGCAAGTAACCCTCCTGACTAGACCACGCATCAATACCACATCACATAACATGTAGCACATAACGCATATCAGTCACATAATAGTCCATGCATTTACACTAACACATAATCACAGGAATTTTAAAACTCATTTAAACACTTGCATCATTTCCATCCGAAGTTTAGAACATAATAAAAAGTGGGACTATGTAACTCACCTGAATGCTCAAAACGCAGCTTCCAATTCCTATCACGCAACTATACAAATAAATAAACACGGTTACACGCGACCAAGCTAAAAGCTCTAGTCCATGTAACACACATACGATGTATGTCTAAAGGTTTGATTAACCCTCATGGGTCCCCCCGACACCATGCCCAAGCTTAACCACTTCATTAACTCATTACACTAGTTAACTACAATTTGTTCAAAAGTGCAGAATTTTAGTGTACCTTTACTAACTCAAAACCCTTACTTACTGACCTTCATAAATTATACCAAAAATAACCTAAGTTCATTTATGAGTTTACTAACTACTTTGAGACTCCCAAGTTCTCATTACATGTGCAACTATCCCAAATAAAATCAAACTTCAAAACTGTCCCAATTCGGATCTGATTGCACACTAAAATGTATGGCCCTAATTATCATACTTAGACACACAATCAGAAGCTATCCTTTTAGGGTTTCTTTATATAAATATAGAACCTAATTACTGTAGATTGGCTAACCTTAATTCCACCTTTAAGTTAGGGTTTTACCCTCCTAAACATGACCTAATTCTGACCCATATTTACTGTTTTGACAACTTTTCTTGTAACCAATATTTAACCAACTTTCATAACTCCAAATCATTCGAGGCCGGACTTTTTGAAAAATAGACTCTTTGAACTACAACTTAGGCACTTGAATCATATCAAAACACGTTTTTAACATCTAGATATCATCAGTTGAACACAGCCCTAAAATCTGCTCAACTCTAAATCACAAATTAACGCGATTTAAACCTAACCGTTTACATCAATATGATCCTAATTAAACCCTAAACACTCTAGCATGATTAATACATCCTTTATTACAGAAATTTTTATAACCCTAAGGATCCATCATATTAATTGTTACATGATTTAAAGAAAACTAAACAACTAGGGTTAACGAACATACCTAAACTTTGATTCTTGAAACACTAAATCACCAACTTGTTCTTGAAAATAAAAAAAAAATCTTTTTTTTCTTCTACTTGAAGGTTCGGCCGATCAAAGGGGAGAGGGAGAGAAAAGAGATTTAGGGATTTATTAAATTTGTATTTATACTATATAGAGTCCTAATTTAACTCAAACTTGTTTTCTTTTTTTTCTTTCTTTAAAACCAGCCCACAACACTCCTTAATTATATTGTTTTATTTTTATTTATTTAATTATTAATTAACTATTTATCTTTATTACCCTAAGTTTTCATAAAAATCTAAGCTAATTTGATTAAACCTTTTTAAGTAAACGCTACTTACTAAACCATCTAAAAATAACTTTTCATTTCACATTTCACTTTCTATATTTAGAAAGTTTGCTACAAACTTTCATATTTCACTCACTTAACTTATCTCCAATATACTACATTTCTCATAAACGCTTAACACAAATCCATCCAAACTATTGACGTAG
Organism: Tanacetum coccineum; assembly: GCA_026074375.1. Taxonomy (NCBI): domain Eukaryota; kingdom Viridiplantae; phylum Streptophyta; class Magnoliopsida; order Asterales; family Asteraceae; genus Tanacetum; species Tanacetum coccineum. The sequence continues at coordinate 33,364 of BQNB010064576.1, read as the reverse complement.
CATTGCATGCTATACACCATTCCTTTCTATTATCACTATACGTGAACAAATGGAATACTCATCACCAAACACAAACGCACTCAAAATGAGATGCCCATACACTTCAAAATGATATCATGCACCTATTCAAACCACTTAGCACACATATATTACACATAGCACACAAGAAAGCACATAAAATGAACTCTTAGCCATTTATAAAGGTATCACTAATCTGATTAAATCACGGATGTCACATATTGGAGCGGATGGGTACGCCCACCCTGGTTTGTGTGTGGTCCTGCCCTAATTTTAGTGCTCCAGCTGGTAGGCCCTTTAGGTGCGTAAGTGACATATGGTTATTGATTAGCGGTGATGCTAAGGTTGTTTGCATATATTCACTGTCACATAACACTATTGTCCACTGTTGAAATATTGGCACAGCTTTTGGGTTTAAGGTCAAACCTACGAGCTCACCAACATTATTGTTAACGTTTTCGAGTATCATTTTCAGGTGAAGTGGAAGAAGAATAGTTTGGTGATTGTGATAGCAGACTTAGAAGTATCCCGAGTGGATTTTCATGTGAAGTCTTGCTTGCTTGTTGTTTGATTCTAGTATTTGGATGTTTTGGATTAAGTTTGGATTTTGGACCCCTGTGAGGGCATTTGAATAATTGTAAGAGATTGTGGATTTTAGTTGCGATTTGGGACATCACTCGAGTTTGTTCGAGGTTGATGGTCTTCATAGCACTTGGAGTTTATGCAATGTAGTTTTCTCTATTTGGTATCTTGTGTTATGATTGATCATTATGTTGCATTCTCGAGTTTCCGCCATTGTCGGGGTGTGACAGAAAGAAGTAAAAGAACGGCCCACCCCATTTGATGTATATATTTTTATTTTTTATTTTTTTAATTACAATTTGTATTTTTTACTAAATGATTAAATATTTAGTTTGGCTAAATAAATGAAAAAGTGGGTCCCAAAAAGGTGGTGTTATGGGGTGTTATAATTGGAGGGGTATTTTGGTGTGTTAGTGTTGAAATGTTAAAGCTGATGTGGCACTGAGTCGACAACACTTTTTCGGTGTTGAAATTTTATGGTACCTAGCCCTCTAATGGTGGAGTTTTATGTAATTTTGATTCCATTACAAGATGTAATGAAAAAAAAGTAGGGCCCCCTAAGGAATGGTTGAGGTGAGTTATTTTGCATACTAGTTTCTCCCTACATACTAAGGGACAAATCTAGACCATTCATTTTATTAAATTAAAAAGACAAGATTTAAGATTAAAAAAACATGGAGGGACCAAAAGTGTAAAATTTACTAAAACTCACACTAACCGCTCCCTCATTATTTGTAGAGTTGGCAAATCTTGCCCAAATTACAATTAATTAACCTTTTTGACATTTTGTATGTTTTTTTATGTTTTTACGTTTTTTATGTTTTTTTACGTTTTTTTACGTTTTTTACGTTCTTATACGTTTTTGTACGTTTTCATACGTTTTCGTCCGCTTTCGCCCGTTTTTGTATGCTTTCACGTGTTTTTCGGCTGTTTTTTCACCCGCACGTTTTCAACGGCTTTTTCGGATCTTTAATAGACGTCTCCAAGGGCACGTTTCTATTTTCCGCATGATTTTTTACGTTTTCGCCTGTTTTCGTACGTTTTCGTTTGTATTCACACTTTTTCTTCTGTTTTCGTCCGCTTTCGCACGTTTTCTTTCGTTTTCACACGTTTCCGTCTGTTTTTGGACATTTTCTTACGCTTTCGTCCGCATTTGCGCGTTTTCGTCGGCTTTCGCGCGTTTTCGTCAGCTTTCGCGCGTTTTCGTCTGTTTTCCGCAAAACGTTTTTCGCCGTTTTTGTGCGGCTTTTGTCTGTTTTTAACGTTCTCAAGTGAAAAACGCAGCATGTTTTTTTTCCCCTTTGTTCTCTGAAGCATGATTTCTTACGTTTCTTTTGTTTTCACACGTTTTTTTTATTTTTGTTCTTTCATTTCTTCGACAAAGTTTCCGTCCATTTTTGACATTCTCTTACCTTTTCGCACGCTTTCGTGCGTTTTCATCCGCTTTCGCGCGTTTTCTTAAGCTTTCGCGCGTTTTCGTCCGTGTTCAGACGTATTTGGCCGTTTTGAGACGTTTTTGGCAGTTATCAATCGGTTGCTTCTGTTTTCATACGTTATCTATCAATGATATTATACCAAAAACCCTAAACCCCTAACCACTAAACCCTAAACCCTTAACCACTAGGTATAATATCACAAGTGACATGTACATAAACTTTAAGATCTATACCAAAACCATAAAACCCCTAACATAAGTATAATATCATAAGTGATATATACATAAACTTTAAAATCTATACCAAAAACCCTAAACCCCTAACCACTAAAACATATACCAAAAACTTTAAACCACTAACCACTAGATATAATATCACAAGTGATGTATACATAAACTTTAAAATCTATACCAAAAACCTTAAACCCCTAACCAGTAAACCCTATACAAAAAACCCTAAACCCTTAACCACTACGTATAATATCACAAGTGATGTATACATAAACTTTAAAACCTATACCAAAAACCCTAAACCCCTAACCACTAAACCCTATACCAAAAACCTTAAACAACTAACCACTAAACGCTATACCAAAACCCTAAACCACTAACCGCTAAACCCGATACCAAAAACCTTAAACCCCTTTCCCTAACCACTAAACCCTATATCAAAAACCCTAAACCCCTAACCACTAAACCCTATACCAAAAACCCTAAACCCCTAACCACTAAACCCTATACCAAAACCCTAAACCCCTAACCATTAGGTATAATATCACAACCTAACCACTAGGTATAATATCACAAGTGATGTATAAATAAAATTTAAAACCTATACCAAAAACCCTAAACCCCTAACCACTAAACCCTATACCAAAAACCCTAAACCCCTAACCACTAGGTATAATATCACAAATGAAATATACATAAAACTTTAAAATCTATACCAAAAACCCTAAACCCCTAACCATTAAACCCTAAATCCCTAACCACTAGGTATAATATCACAACTGATATATACATTAACTTTAAAATATATACCAAAAATCCTAAACCGCTAACCATTAAACCCTATATTAAAAAACCTAAATACATAACCACTAGGTATAATATCAAAAGTAATATATACATAAACTTTAAAATCTATACCAAAAACCCTAAACTCTATACCAAAAATCCTAAACCTTATACCAAAAATCCAAAACCTCTAACGACTAGGTATAATATCACAAGTGATATATACTAAACCTTATACCAATAACCTAAACCCTATACCAAAAAACCTAAACACCTAACCACTAAACCCTATACAAAAACCCTAAACCCCTAACCACTAAACCCTATGCTAATAACCCTAAACCCCCTCCCTCACCACTAATCTCTATACCCCCTAACCATTTAACCCTATACCAAAAACCCTAAACCTCTAACCACTAGGTATAATATCACAAGTGATATATACATAAACTTTAAAATATATACCAAAAATCCTAAACCCCTGACCACTACCCTATACCAAAAACCTAAACCTCAAACCACTATGTGTAATATCACAAGTGATATATATACATAAACTTTAAAATCTATACCATAAACCCTAAATCCCTAACCACTAAACCATATACCAAAACCCCTAAACCCCTAACCACTAAACCCTATACCAATACTTTTATAAAGTAAGATTCACCCGTGGCTTAACACTTATTACCTATGACACTGTAGTATCACCAGTGATAAATAATAATAATAATATCTCATGTGATAAAGTAATATAATGTGACATTAGTCATGGTATTCCACATATAATTAATTCACATGTAATACTTCAAGTAGGTTTGATGATAAAAAATAAAATTCTTCGATATTCATCAACTTCTATAAATAAACTATTTTTATTTGGAGGTCCAAAAAATTTCGACACTAAGACATGCAAAACCTAAGAATAATCCAAATGCCTCCTTGATTTAGATTGTTGTTCAACCCAAGATTGTCGAAAAATAATAATTTAGAATTATAATACTTTTCACAACAAGTAAGGCAATCATTATGCATATGTGAAAAATGTTTTCAGCATATCTTAACAATATATGAAACTTGATTTTTATGTGCTCCTATTTGTGAGAAGAACTTTTTAGAAAATAATAGATTGGGATTATTGTATATATGTATAATGAGATATGCATTGAGATAGAAGAATTAGTAGAAGTTTGTTTATAAACTTTTTCCAATTTCGTGTTTTTGTGTAAAATAGAAGCCTAGACTCAGAAAAGAAAAAAAATTGTCAGTGGGTGGTCCCCTTAAAGTCTGGGCAGTCCCCTTAAAATTAAGGGGGCCGCCCTTTATGAATTAAGGGGGCCGCCATTTGTTTGAAAAAATTTCTCAGAATTTTTTTCAGACAATTTTTTTGATGATTTCTTTATTATGCCGAAAACTTAATCGATTTGTTCCATCATTCCTAGGCCTAGACGTAAGTAGTTAAATGGCTCACATTTAAGTGGTTTAGTTAGGATATCGGCTATGTTGTCTTCCGATGTGACCTTTTCTATAGAGATATTTCCTTTTTGAACATTATCGCGAAGGAAGTGATGACGAATCTCAATGTGTTTTGTTCGTGAGTGTTGAACGAGATTCTTACTTAAGTCTATAGCCCCTTTTTTATCACACATTATTGGAATGTCATCTAACCTAACGCCATAGTCTATGGGAGCTTGCTTCATCCATAGAGCTTATTGACATGCCTTTCCGGCGCTTACGTATTCCGCTTCGGTTGTGGAGATGGCACGAGCGGTTTGATTCTTTGAAAACCACGATGTTAGACAACATCCCATAAACATGCAAACACCACTAGTGCTCTTGCGATCCACGTAATCTCCCGCATGATCCGAATCCGCATACACTATTGTTTCTATGCTGGATCCCTTAGGATACCATAATCCTAAATGCGTAGTGCCTTTAATGTATCGGAAGATACGTTTAACCGCTTCTAGGTGAGAGGTTTTGGGATCCTCTTGAAAGCGGGCACAAAGGCAAACACTAAACATGATATCGGGTCTACTTGCCGTTAAGTATAATAAACTACCTATCATGCCTCTATATTTGGTATTATCTACGGACTCACCTTCTTCGTCTCTCGTGAGTTTGGTTTCCGTAGACATAGGGGTTTTTATTGGCTTAGAGTCTTCTAGTACAAATTTCTTAAGCATTTCCTTAATATATTTTGATTGATTAAAAAATATTCCATCATCTAATTGTTTTATTTGTAATCCTAAGAAAAAATTTAGTTCCCCCATCATACTCATTTCAAACTCATCATGCATGATCTTGGCAAAGTCATCACACATTTCTTGACAAGTTGATCCGAATATAATGTCATCAACATATATTTGGACAATAATGAGATTGGAGTCTTTCTTTTTAGTGAAGAGTGTGTTATCTACCATTCCCATGGAGTAATTATGTTTAATAAGAAAGGCTTTTAATCGATCATACCAAGCTTTTGGGGCTTGTTTTAGACCATAAAGAGCTTTCTTAAGTTTGTAGACATAATTAGGTTTTGCGAAGTCAATGAATCCCGGAGGTTGTGCCACGTAAACCTCCTCATTGATAAAACCGTTAAGGAATGCACTCTTCACATCCATTTGGTATAACTTAAAGTCTAGTGCGCAAGCATAAGCTAAAAGTATTCTTATGGACTCTAGTCTAGCTACGGGTGCATATGTTTCGTCATAATCAATTCCTTCTTGTTGATTATATCCTTGGGCGACTAACCTAGCTTTGTTTCTAGTTACGACGCCATTTTCATCGAGTTTATTTCTATATACCCATTTTGTTCCTATAATGTAATGGGTCATATCCATGGATTTGGACTAGTTCCAATATATCATTTGTTTTGAATTTTGGTTTAGTTCCTCTAGAACGCATGGTCATTACCCAATTTTTATCCACATTTTAATGCCTCACTTATATTTTTTAGTTCTATTGTCGAAAAGAGCACAAGAAATTGCTTTTGGTCTGGAAGCTTGCCGACCTAAAGAGTTTCTTTGATTTAGATTACTAATTAATGTTTTCTTAGTGGATATGATTTTAGTTTCTTAATATTTACAATTTGATTATTTTCTAATGAAATGTCTTCAAGATTATTGCCTATGGGTTTTGTTTTACTAACCTCAATAGCTTCTTCTTCGACTAGCTCATCATCTTCTAATGGTGATGTTTTAGGCAGGGGAGGAGTTTCATCGAAAGTTACATTCAACGACTCTTCAACTTTCATTGTTTGTTTGTTAAGTATTATGTAAGCTTTACTATTTTGTAAATATCCTAGGAAAACACCATCGTATGACTTAGGGTCGAACTTGGTGAGGTAATCCTTTGTATTAAGAACAAAGCATTTACTTCCGAATACTCTAAAATAGTTAAGGTTTGGTTTCCTACCTCTTAACAACTCGTATGGAGTTTTTCCTAAAATACGTCTAATGGAAACTCTATTAATTATATAGGTTGATGTATCGACCACATTACACCAAAATTTTTGAGGAATGGATTGTTCGTTTAACATGGTTCTAACGTAATTAGAAAGAAAAAAGTTTAAGCAAACCAACACAATCTTACTGATAAACATGCAAAGATTCAATTAGTAAATATAACCAGCATAATCATCCATATTAACATAGAACCTGTATCCCTTTTGTATTGAAAAAGAATTGAATTGAATTTAGTTTTGATCATCTAATTAACCGCCCTAGATTTGATAATTAACACAGTAAATTAGGTAAGTGTTTGTGAAGGTGATTAATAATGAAAGGTGAATGTTTGGTACTTACTGTTGTCCGGTGACAGAGTAACGACGGCGCTGATAAGATCTCCGGCGGCCAAAATGTCGTCGGAAGTGAAGAGAGCGTGTGGCGGATTAAATTTACAAGGAAAAAAGAATAATGAAAATTGAGATGGGGAAGAAAGAGTACATACCAGACGAGGAGAGAGAATAAAAAAACATGTTTTACCAGGTTTAACCAATTAAATCTTAGATTAATTCTCATCATTAGATCAAACCCAAATGGATGGTGAGGATTTGTCCCTCGATATGTAAGGAGAAACTAGTATGCAAATGAACTTTTCTCTTAATTACATATTCATAAAATTGCAATTTTTCTAATGGTTTAGTACACACATTTCAATACCGGGTTTCCTTTTAACGAAAAAAAAGTGATGAACTGAAAATTATTTTCTTTCTCAAATTATAGTAGTATAATGTTAATAATCTAGTTTTATGAATTCAGAAATCGGGCAAGGCCTATAAAGACCAGCCCCAAAAGGACTGGGAACCGGCCGGTCTAGAACCATCAAACTTTTAATAGTCCTTATTTTTAGAGTAAGGATCCGCGAAGACGAAATGAGCAGATGTAACTGGTAACGACTATTTTTGTAGTCTTAAAGGCAGGGGTAGATAACATAACAATTACACGGGCATACAACCTGACCCTTGTTGGGGCAGACACAGATTAAACGGCTGTAGAACCAAAGCTATGTTATGCGCCCGTGAGCCAGACGGGACAAGATGACCGGGAAACAATTGACCACAAGACATGCCCGCAATGGCGAAGCTTCATTGGGGCAAGGAGGGGTTGTGGCCTGTTGGGCCGATTCAGAGCCCAGTAATCAGCACATAAATTTAAACAGAAATTAGGCTAAGTATTGAAGAACCTCTGAGTGGTGGACTTAGAGGTAATGAAAGAACCTCTGAGTAGTGGACTCAGAGGTAATGAAAGGACTCTTTGAGTGCAAAGCCTCAAAGAGCAACATCAGACGTATTCGAGTCAAAGACATCGTCAAGGAAGTCGAAGATTACTTGAAGACATACTCGTCAGCTGTGATGGATATCAGCTGGTATGTAGAAGGAATACGCTGAGGTTCTAAGGTGAGTCAGAGGTGGAAATACTCTGACTTTCCTATTACCCTTTGAAGAAGAACAAGCTGAGCTTGAAGTGTTCTCTGACGTTCAGGCGGGAAACTCAATATTACTTAAAGGCGCGACAAAAGGTGATTTGAGTTGTCTGTACCAAGTACGAAGTTGGTAAAAGCAGTGAACAATTGGCAAAACTGTTCACTAAAGTATGGGCGGGTAGTTCCCAAGATTGGACGTGCATTAAATGCCTCATACGTCCTCCACTAGAATCTTGACACGATTCAACTACCCCCACTAAGGAAGAAACCTCGTATTAGTATAAATAGTGAATGTTGTAAGGAGTAAATGTTATCGCTTTTATTATTGATTGTTATTATTGGCATTTACTCCTTTATCGAACTTACACCGTAGACCTCTGATCCTATCAGCTGGCTATATAAGTTCGCTTGTAAACTTGATACTCTATCAAGTTTACTTGTTCAAAGGGTAACCATACATTGTCATTCAACCTGTGTGATACATAGCACATTGTAATACTTTGATTCTTAATCAATAAAACATTACACGATTTAAAAGTTATTACTTGTGTTATTTACTTTAGATAAGTGTTATATTCCATATAGACGTGTTAATTGGGACTTTAAATTGGTATCAGAGTAGTGTTGATTTATAAAACCTTTTAAAAACTGTTCTTTGTTTTAAACAAATCAAGATCCAATCATGTCTGGAACCATATCACATATCCCACAACCTTTTGGTGCAAGTTCTGGTAATCCGGGTAGCCCTAATGTTAATAGGGTTGACACGATGCCTGCAACTACTGACCCTATCAACACTACGAACACAACAAATGTGTCTCAAAATGTTGTTGATGAGAACCTCCCTCAACTTCTTGATTCAAGAGGAGGATCTCATGTCACAAATGTTCCTGCTTTTGACAAAGAGGATTTCACGAGTTGGAAAGTTAGGTTCTTAGTATTCCTTGACGGACTTGAACTTTACCTTCTGAAAACTCTAGAAGATGGACCATTTGTACCCATGTCAGGCGTAGAAAACCGTACACAATGTTGCTTACACCGATTTACGACACAAAGCTAAATGTCGAGTTCTAATCTTAGCTAGAACCAATTTATCACAACACAACTTCAGTACTTTATATCATTAAGAACTTCACAACTTCACAACTTCTTCACAACTTCACAACTTCACAACTTCTTCACAACTTCAAGACTTCACTTCACCACACTATTTATATCACAACTATCTAACACTACTTGGTAAGATCACCACGATCTAACTATACTTACAAAGATTGCCAAGATCTAACTACTACACACAAATACAAGATATACAAATGATTTACAAGTATGTGATATAGATGCAACAAGATTGCTATGCACACTAAGGTATAATACTTCTTCACTTGATGATGAAAGTATTCTTCTCTTGCACTTGAGGAATTGAGCTTGGATCACTTGGAAACAAAGCTTTATGATTAAATGATCAAAGGATTTTAGAGAGGATATGTGGGCTATTTTGAGCAGAAAGAATGAGTGCAAAAGGTAAGAAAATTATGGGGAAAAGTCCAGTATTTATAGGACAAACTGGGGGAGCGTCTACCTAGGGCCGGTCCCCTTAAATAGGTGGGCGGTCCCCTTAATTTTAAGGGGGCCGGCCGTGTATTTAAGGGGCCGCCTTAGACTGGGGCTTCCTTAGTTTGTCTTTTGTGTAGGGGAGATTTTATGGAACTTTTCAAGCCATTTTAAGTCCAAAATTTTGAATTTCAAAATGTTTATTTTGAATAAAATATTTCTTTTAATTGTAGAAAATGTTTTGTAATGTTTTAAAAATGTTTACAACATTTTATAAAAGTGTGAGGTTGAATAAAAATTTCCTTTGATCATAAAATGCATTAAGCATTTATTTATTCATACCTTTAAGTGATGTATTTGTTGAAATGAGAGTTTACTACTAATTACTTGTTTACGTTTAATTTTACGTTGAACGTTTTTATATTTTGTGATTATTAAAACGTAAAGATGTGAAAAAATATTAGTAATGTTTTTAGGCATTATATTTTATCAACAATCTAATGGTGATCATTTTCTAATGAGATGTCTTAAAGATCATCTTCTAATGGTGATGTTTTAGGCGGGGAAGGAGTTTCATCGAAAGTTACATTCAACGACTCTTCAATTTTCATTGTTTGTTTGTTAAGTATTATGTAAGCTTTACTATTTTGTGAATATCCTAGGAAAACACCTTCGTATGACTTAGGGTCGAACTTGGTGAGGTAATCCTTTGTATTAAGAAAAAAGCATTTACTTTCGAAAACTCTAAAATAGTTATGGTTTGGTTTCCTACCTCTTAACAACTCGTATGGAGTTTTTCCTAAAATACGTCTAATAGAAACTCTATTAATTATATAGGTTGATGTATCGACCGCATTACACAAAAATTTTTGAGGAATGGATTGTTCGTTTAACATGGTTCTACTCATTTCTTGTAGAGTGCGATTTTTCCTTTCTACTACCCCATTTGATTGTGGAGTACGAGGAGCGGAAAAATTGTGAGATATCCCATTCAAATCACAATAGTTTCCGAATTGTACTTCATTATCAAATTCCCGACCATGATCCGTTCTAATGGATACAATGGAACATCCTAATTTGTTTTGGATCATTTTGCTAAATACTTCGAATTTTTCAAAGGCCTCGGTTTTATTTGCTTAAAATCTAGTCCATGTGAATCGAGAATAATCATCTACGATTACTAAGGTATAACGATTTCCTCCATAGCTTCGTATGGAAAAAGGGCCAAACAAATCCATGTGAAGTAGTTCTAGGGATCTAGTTGTTGAAACTATATTTTTAGCCTTGTGGCTTGTATGAGCTTGTTTTCTAATTTTGCAAGCATCACAAAAATGTCGGTCGTATTTTTGTTTAGGTAGGTTTCTAACTAATTCTTTAGATGCTAATGATTGAATTAATTGCATGAGGTAGCGAGTGCACCTAATCTCATATGCCATAGAGTGAGTTTTTTTCGTCCATGTTGCAAGCATATTTTGTCTTCCGGTTTATTTCCTAGTTTCATTACATATATTCCTCCTTTCCTAATTCCTTTTCCTATAACTTTTTCGTCTTTGATTATTTTGCTATCGTGTTCGGTAAATAATTACTTGTCAATTGTTATCAAATCACATATTTGACCTACATACAAAGCAAGTTATATGTTAAGTTATCTACTGCTCAAACAGTTATCAATTATTAGGGAGACTAGAAAATCGTACCTTTGCCTATAATTTACCGCGCAAGTTGCTCCTAAATATTACGTTTCCTCCTTGTATGCTGTTGTATGAAGAGAAACAACTTTCGATTACCAATTGGTGGTTGTAAGAGATGCCGCCTATATTTTAATCCACATCATCCGGGTTCCAAGATTACTCCTAAAGGCCTATTCATTCGGCGCTTGACTACAAGGGCAAGTTTTCATCTTTAGTCTTCCTACTTTCCTCATCTCCAGTGTCGCTCCATGCATCTCTCCAATAAATGTTTTCTTTTGATCGTTGTTCTTTGGCGGCTTTGAACATTCTCACAATTGAGGTGATTTGGGATCACCACATCTAAAACTTTTTCGTTTCACTTTATACCATAACCATCATTTTTACATCTTTGGAATGTATTTCTATCGCCTCGAGTTGTCTTACAAAGTCTTCCTCGTCACTTGAAGAATGTCTTGAATTCTTTTACGGCCATAGCCATACTCTTCCGACTTCACTATCGGAGCTTGCGCTACTTCATCACTTACTTTCCTTTTTCAACTATAATGCAAGAAATCTACTTGTTTCTTTCTTGCCTTTGAACCGTTCTCGAAGTCATTTCTTAATACCTCTTTAATAGACTTTCAAGTTTCTATAAGTTCTTCAAGAGTAAGGTTTTAGATTCTATGATTCTATCAAACGTCGTGACTTATTCGCGCGCGCCTTTTTGATTGCAAATTCGCCTAAGAAATTTCCTAACACAATTCTTGCTAGAAAAACCTTCATCAAGTGCTTTTAGACTAGTAATAATAGTGTTAAATTTAGCAAAGGCATTATCTATTGATTCCTCTTTCGGAATCGTAAATTGTTCATATTGTTGAACAAGAAGATCTATTTTGTTAGCTTTGACTTGATTATTACCTTGATGTGTGATTAGCAAAGTATCCTAAATTTCTTTTGCGGTTTGACACATAAGCGCGCGCGTTCTTCGTATTCTTTACGTGGCAAAGCATTATAAATTACCATTTTAGCTTCATTATTTTTTGCAAGTTTCTTTTTAAGATCATCATTTTGTTTATGAAAAGGTACAACTTCATCCTTTTTAGTTTCGGGATTATTTTGAATAGGAGGAAAATCACCATCGGTAATAACATGCCAAAGATCTAGATCTTTTGACTTCACATAAGTTTCAAATCTATTTTTCCAATAAATAAATCCATCACTTTCAAATAGTGGTGGTCTTTGCATAGATTGACCCTTCTAAGCTATTTTCTCTAATTTCATAGATCTATAAGAAGTTTTAAAAATACGAATTTATATTAAAAATCATGTTTAGCGTAGGCTCTTTGATACCAATTGAGAAATTAAAGAAGGGGTGAATAGTTACTCGACGCTTTTTAAATTAAAGGTTTTGAAGTGTTAGTAAAAAATTTTCTAGATTTAATTTATAAGAACTCAATCACTTGCACAATATGGACAATTATATTCTATCGTAAACAATTGAAATGATAGAGATGAGGAGATAATGTAAGACAAGATAAAGAGTAAAGAACAATCAAAGCCATAAACTGAGTATTTATAAGTGTGATCTGTAACGAAGCACTCTCAACCTCTTCGGCCCCTACTTCCACTCCCCAAGCACCTAACTCAGCGTTGTCTTCACTATGTCAACAAGCACTCCCTTATGGCGGAGAAAACGAGCACACCAACGTTTGCTTACCACACCGATTTATGACACAAACTTAAAATGTTCCAATTCTAATCTTAGCTAGAACCAATCTATCACATACACAACAGTCACGACTTCAACAACTTCTTCACACTTCAATACTCCTCACAACTTCACGACTTCACTTCACCGCACTACTTATGCCACAACTAACTAACACTACTTGGTAAGATCACTACGATCAATCTATACTTACAAAGATCGCCAAGATCTAGCTACTACACATAAATACAAGATATACAAAAGATTTACAAGTTATGATATGGATGCAATAAGATTGCAACAACACACAAAGGTGTAATACTTCTTCACTTAAGGATGGAAGTATTCTTCTCTTACACTTGAGGAATTAAGCTTGGATCACTTGGAAACAAAGCTTTATGATTAAATGATCAAAGGATTTTAATGAGATGTGTGGGCTGTTTTAGAACAGAAAGAATGAGTGCAAAAGGTGAGAAAATTATGAGGAGAAGTCCAGTATTTATAGGACAAACTGGGGGAGCGTCTACCTAAGGGCAGTCCCCTTAAATAGGTGGGCAGTCCCCTTAATTTTAAGGGGGCCGGCCGTGTATTTAAGAGGGCCGCCCAAGATTGTGTCATGCCCACTACTAGTCCTAGGCAATTTAGTCACAAAATCCATAGCTATCCCTTCTCATTTCCATACGGGAATCTCAGGTTGCTAGAGCAGGCAATGGCCGAGAGAGTGCGAGTGCGAGCAGACCTTAACCTTTTAGACAATCAATACTTACTAACCATATCAGCTATATCCATTTCATTCCAGGCAACCAACCTAACTCTTCAAATCTATAAATACAACATAAGTCATCTCCAGGGTGATAGATACTTCGCCTTATTGGCATTATCCAATTTTATCAGGGTTCTCACCTCACCCTTCAAAGTTACGCCATATTCGTTCAGGTAGTACAAAAAGTTCCATCACTTCTCTTGTTTCTATAATCTCATCTAAACCTTCTAACAATACTGCAAAACTCCCACAAACTTCTTCTGAGCCGCCAGTATCCTATCTTTGATACTCGACTGAAGGATCATATTCATAGCTCTAACTCTCTTTTAGGCTTTACTCTTTCCTTCCTATTTAGGCATCATTCACCACAATTCTCCTGATCCAGGAGGTAGCGAAATTTCACAGTCATAATCACTAAAACAACTCTATCCAGCGACGTTTGTCCGGCATATTTGCGCGCGCTCTTTCTAACTAAAGTTATGCTAAAGACACTTGATGGTCCGTAGAGATGCACTCTTTTGTCCATTACCAGATATTGTTTCCAGATCTTAAGTGCAAACACAACCGCTACCTATCCTCTATATCATAGGGTATATAATTCTTTCTCATGAATTTTTTAACTGCATAGATGCGTAGGCAATCTACTTTAACCTCTTTGCATTAACACACAGCCGAGTCCTATCCCTAATCGCATCACAATATACCAAAAGTCTTCCGGTCCATTGGGAGAAGCTAGAACATTCTGCATTACAAACAACATATCCCCAGTCTAAAATGCCAATTCGACCTGTACCTCACAACCCACTCCGAAATCCTTACTCCTTTCCTAGTCCCATAGTAAGAGACTTAGCTATCTTAAAAAAGTTGTCAATGAACCTACGGTAATACCCAGCCAATCCTAAGAACGAACGAACTCAGTCGTATGTTCAAGGGGGCTTACCCACTTCCATAACAGCTTCAATCTTACTAATGTCAACATGAATTCCAATACCATTACGAGCACATGCCAAGAAACTACTGCACTTCTTTTTTGGGAGTTCACAGACTCTCTCTCTCTAAGATGTACTACATGCTCCTCTTGAGTCTTAGAGTAGATTAAGATATCGTCTATAAACACTATCATAAACTTATCAAGATACAGCCTACAAGCTCTATTCATCAAATCTATAAATATTGCTGGTGCATTAGTCAGACCAAAGGGCATTACAGTGAACTCAAAATGTCCATAACGAGTTCTAAACGCAGTCTTTGGTATGTCATCCTCATGCACTCTCAGTTGAGGGTATCCAGACCTGAGATTTATGTTCGAGAAAAACTGTGACCTTGCAGTTGATCAAATAGATCATCAATTCTAGGAAGTAGATAACGATTCTTAACAGTCAACTTGTTCAATTCTCTATAATCAATGCACATCCTAAAAGAAGCATCCTTTTTCTTAACAAACAATATTGGCGCTCCCTAAGGCAATGAACTTGGTCGAATGAAACATTTGTCTTGGAGTTCCTTGAGTTGTCCAGACAACTCCTCCATTTCAGAAGGTGCCAACCGATAGAGAGCCTTTGCTACCAGCGTTGCTCCAGGGATTAACTCAATCTGAAACTCAATTTCCTGAATAGGCGGTAATGCAGATAGATCATCCGAGAATACCTCAAGAAAATCTCTAACCACAACGATCTCTTCTTGTTTCTTATCACTAGCCTTAGCACTCATCAACAATCTTGCTTTCTCTTTTGGTCTCTCTCCTACTACTCTAAGCACCTTGCCATCCGGTAGTGGTATCCTCACTACCTTCTTATGGAAAATTATTTTAGCCTTATAATTAGAAAACCAGTCCATACCTATAATCATATCAAAACTTCCATGCCCAAAAGGTATCAAATCGATGTCAAAGACATGACCCTCGATTTCTAGTTTACAACCCTTAATAACCTTATCAATCTCTACGAGTTGCCCGCTATCTATTTCAATCTCATATCTGAAACCTAAGTCACTGGGCTCTAAGCCTAACAGAGGTATAAAAGTAGTAGAAACAAAACTATAGTCGGCACCAGAGTCAAATAAGGTAGTGGCAAAATGATCGTTCAAAGTAAACGTACCCGTCATAATGTTCGGATCCTGGCGAGCTTCCTTTGCTCCCAACATGAATGCCCTACCCCTAGCCTGGTTCCCTTGGTTTCTACGACCCTGACCCCCATTATTAGCAGCAACTTGATTTGGATGATTTCCTTCCGGTTCTTGTGCTCTATTCAATCTAGGGCAAGCTGACCTGACATGGTCGGTACTACCACACTCATAACATGCTCTAACAGTTGGGTTTCTAGCATTGACAGGATTCACATTCCTCAGCACACCTCTATAATCCTTTGCCAAATGATCCGGGCGGTTACAGTTGAAGCAGGTGCGACAAGGCCCTCCGGGTGCATGGTAGGAGTTTCAGGTGGTACACTTGGACCAAGTACCCATATTCTCTCTTCCTATAAGGTTTACAGTAGTAGAAAAAGCATTCACAGTCCTAGTCCTCTTATTATCATCCCCTCCACTCCTATCCTTGCTAGGTTCCCCTACATTTCCTCTCTTCTTAACTTTCTTAATTGATCCATTTTTCACAGCTTCATTGGTCAGTGCACCAGAAATCTACACAGTCTTCTGTATAGTCTTTGGCTCCATTGCTGCCACCATCCTACGGATTTGTAGAGCAAGGCCATATACATACATTTCAATCGTCCTGCTCTTAGGAGTTACCAAGTGAGGAACTAACCTCGCCAACTCATGAAACCTATCAGTATACGCAGCATGGCCAGCCCAGACCATGGCGTAATTCCACAACTCAAATTCTAACTTTTGCATCTCATGACTAGGACAAAACTCTTGTATCATCATAAAGTTAAATTCATTCAATGACATACTAACAACAACTTCCCGGGCCCCCCTTTTTTAGGCCCGTGCGGATTCAGCGTGCGTAGAGCGCGCGCGCGAGCGTTAAAGCTTACCATAAATGAACCAACAGTTTATTTCACTTTTTGATCATTACTACAACCACTCATATCTTGTACGTTCTCCATTTTCTCAATCCAACAAGTAAGAACTACAACACCTCCCTTACCATCATATTCCTTAGGGTTGCAAGCTAAGAACACCCTTATATGAACCAACACTACCCCGTTTGCCATTTACAAACACCTACCCCGAGTGAGAGCGAGCTTGAACGTCTCATTAGACCACAATTACCATTACAGAATTCCAACATTCCTATTACCATTCTGATTTCTAACATTTTCTCGGTTACTAACTTGAGCTAGCATGGCGGGTAAGCGGTTCTGCAATTGCTGGACAATGATCGTCAAGAAGTCGGGTGCACCCTTATTGGCTCTCTCTACATTCCCATTGACTCCCTCTACACCCCATTAGCTCCCAAACCCTAGTTATTTCCTTGACCATTCAAATCCTTAACACGCTCATCATTACCTTCCCTAGGTCTTCTACCCCTTCTACCTCTACCAACCCGTTCACCCGTTCCCCCTCCTAATGATTCGGTAGCAGGCCGGCCAGCACTTCGGGTCCTCATCCTTGGCAGCATTATCTATACAAGGGAGAACATGGGCAATGTTAGGTAAGTGGGAAGACTCGCACATATATATAGAATATCTTACAATATATAACCAGATATACACGTAACTCTACCCTACGATGTCAACATCGATTTGTGTGAACAACATTATCAAGTATGAGTGAGTTGTGATACGCTTATTACTACGTTATCCACCGTACTTATATTCGCATCCTTTCCCATTCATATCCAATATTGAGCCCACCCATTTTAATGACTGATATAACTAAGGCACCAAACCATGAACACACAAAGGCACACAAAAGTGGAACACCGCGCACATAGATCCTATACGCAACTAAATGACGGATCTTATGGATCTTTAAAAGAAGCAGAAGAACCTTATTTTTCTCATCTCAGTGGACATCCTACAGAACACCAACTTCTTCAGTGCCTTTACTGCATCACCTGATGTTCCTTCAAACTACATTCAGTTATTCCAGAACACTCTTACAAAGGATACCAAGTCTGCTATATATCTTTTAGCTGGATGAATTATGGTTTGACCTGAATGTTGATCTTATCAGAAATGCTTTGGGGATTACTCCTAAAGACTCTGCACATCCTTTTGTGGCACCTCCTGATGGTGATCTGGTAATAGACTTTGTGAACAATCTGGGCTACCCAAAAGAACTTCATTTTGTTTCAAATATGTACGTGAACAGTCTCTATCAGCCATGGAGATTTATTCTCACCATGATCAACCAATGCTTAACCGGTAAGACTTCTGGTTATGATAGACCCAGACATCGAGTTATTCAAATGTTGTGGGGTGTTGTCACGGGAACAAATGTTGACTATGCATAACTCATTTGGGAAGAGTTCGTTCAGGCAATTCAGACCTTCTTTTCTGATGTGGCTAGTCTAAAGGTTACCTCCAAGAAGCCTAAGCCTCATGTTATTCTTTATTGCCGATTCACCAAGTTGATCATTTGTTACTTGGGGGTTAGAAACAATATTCATAAAAGACCCCAGTCTCCTACTCACATTACGAAAAATGACTATCCACTTAGCAATCTCAAATTCGTCAGCAAAGGAGGAGTGGATGAGGTATTTGGAATGCCTATTCCTTAAGACCTGATCACTAATTCCATTCAAAATTCAGAGTACTATGAGAAATATTTGAAAATGGCTACCCGTAAACCTCGTCAACCAATGATTGTGACTGATGAAGAGGGTGGGAAGAAGAAGAAAGCTCCACAAACTGGTAAGTCTAAACAGCCTGCACCTGCCAAACAGTCTAAGTCTATGAAATAGAAAACCTCAAAGCCTAATCCCTCAAAGAAAATCCGCAAGGGTAAAGTGATGAAAATTCGCAAGGGAAAGAGGTCTGACAATCTTGTAGACGAAGAAAATGAAGAAGATCAACTTGCTTCTCAACCTCAAGTGGAAGATGATGAGTACAATCTACAAATAGGTATTCAAATGAGCTTGGAATCTCTTCAGGCACATGGTAAAGTACATGTCAGCAGAGTGGCCATTCGTGAACCTGATTTAGGGATCATCCAAAAACTCCCATAAGTTGAAGGCAAGGGGAAAGGCATTGCAACTGACGAGCAAGCGGCACATTTACTTCTAGATCTGCAAAATCCAAAGAAGAAAAGTACCACAAATCAATACATATTTCAGAGGTGGTCTACAAAAAATCAGGATGCATCTACTGGACCTTCTGCACAACCTCAAGATGATACATCTGCGAATGTGGTCCATGATACTTCGTCTCCTGCAGATGCTGAAACTAGTGCTGATACAAAAAAATCTAACAACAAGGCTGATACTGAAATCCTAAATGTTGGTAAAGAACAAGGTGGGGATGTTTCTAACACGGTAGATCTAGAGGAAAGAACTGTTAAACTTGATGAAGGCCCGGCTGGATCAGACCTTGGTAAAACACCAAAGTCTCGACCTCCACTAGAAGAAGACCAGGCTGGATCAAATCCTGGACAAAGTCATGCGGTTCAGGCTAGACCAAACCTTGAACCCATGCATGAAGACTTCTTAACTACAGTTTACCCTCAAGTACATGAAAGCTTAAAGCTTACAACGGAGGAGTACATCCACATAGAGAATCCACCAAGCTCATTTGGGACTCTTTCATCAATGAATAATCTTGATGATGCATTTACCTTTGGTGATCAATTCCTTAATGACAAATCATCGGAAGATGAACCGAGAAAAACTAATGTGGAAACTGAAGTTGAATCCATGGTCACTATTCTCATTCATCAAGCCTCTTCATCAGGTCCTCCACTATCTACTCCCATCATCGATCTCACACCTCCCAAGCCAGTGTCACCTCCCGTTCAAGCACCAACCATTACATCAACAACTGCAACAACAACAACAACACTTCTACTACCGTCACCTCTACCACAACAAAGCACTACAGATCATGAGCTAGCTACTCGTGTCTCTACACTGGAAAAGATATGTGCTAACTTTGAGAAGAAAAACAAGCTCCAGGACAAGACTAATCGAGCTCTTTCATCCAGGGTTTACACGCTGGAAAATCATGATCTGTATTCTAAGATTGACAAATACGTCAATGAGGTCGTTAAAGAAGCTGTTCACAACGCTCTCCAAGCTCCACTTTATGAACGCTTTAGAGATTTATTTAAATTTGATATGAAATAAATTCTTCATGATCGGATGTTTAAAAATGGCTCCTACAGATCACATCCGGAGCATTCAGCGCTCTATGATGCTCTTGAGTTATCTATGGATTGTGAAAATAGGGAGGAGTTTAAAGAAGCAATGCCAAGTTAGTAAAGAGGACGCCATGATGACCAAGATCTCCTTACATCTCCAAAAGGACTCTGACCAAGCAAGAAGGAAACGCATGGATTCGGGATACTTCGCTTCAAAACAGCCTCAGTTCCAGAAATCTCTCAGCTTAGAAGACCTCTGGACACACGAGAAGGCTTCCCTCCAGCTCCTCCAAGAAAAAGTCTGCTTCCCTATCTGAACAGCCTTTTGATGACGTTCCAATACCAAATGAGATGCATCTCTCTGAATCAGAGGATACCGGTGCTGCCCACCTTTCAAAGATCAAGACTCGACCAGACAGGTTGATGCCTTTACCAGAAGAAGAAGCACGGGAAACACTTAAACCAGACTGGGTCATTCCTTCAAATGACTTACCTAAGACAGAGAACAACTGGGCTGATGCGCTGGCAAACATGTATAAAGATCATGAAGAATACAAGTTACCTCAGAAAACTAGAGATATAGAGTCCTTCATCAAATGGTATTGCAAATAGATTAGGAAGTCAAAGTTGGTCAAAGTTGATTTGGAAGGTCAAGCTTACAAGATAGTCAGACCATTTCACAAGAATAGCATATCCATTCAATTTCAAATGGAAGAGTGCCACCTGTTACTAACAGATCGGATTGATTTGATGAATCCTGAGGGTAATCGGGTCGTGCGTGACATCAGTAAACCTTTACCTCTAGGAGGTCTACCGGGTTAGGTAACAATTCAAACTCAATACTTCTTCAATAAAGACCAGGAATATCTTGTATCAGGTGACAAAGAAAGAAGGAATGCTCTGTCAATATCCAAGCTGAAAGCAGCTTACTATCCAGACTTTAGGCTCGAAGAATTAGTACCGTCACTATGGATTGAAAGTGAACGTGACTAAGATATTAGTGCAGCCTACTGTACTTGACACTAGTGGTTCAAGCACAAGGAATTCTACATCACAAGACATAGTGCCCTTTCTGATAGAAATGCAGTCAGATCTCACATGAGGATTCTTAGTGTTGTCAGTCTCAAGACCTCCTCTAGATACGGTTACACATACTTGAGAGAGATTGTTTTACGCAGAGCTGACTACAATGAATACAAGATCTCGGAAGCCAACTTTAAAAATCTGCATCCGAATGATTTTGAAGACTTGTACCTGCTTCATCTTCAAGGAAAGCTAAGCCACTTATCTGGAGCTGACAAAGTTTATCTATTCAACATAGTCAACTTACGGATTAGGAACATAGTCATCAGACAGCGCGTGGAAGACTTGCAACTCGGTATTGAGAGCTATCAAACAAAGCTCAACCTTACATAGCCGAGATGGGATCAAAGAAGATTACACCATTGTCCATAAGCCAAGGGCCGTAATCTACAGAGATAGGAATAATCAAAAGAAGATGACGAGGGAGACTGAGGTGCACAAGTTTAGTGATAAATTCTAAAAAAGCGGGATTTCATGGTCAAAGACTACGAGCTGTTCAAGTTCAACCCTGGCATGGAGCATAGGATTTGGTTTGAGGACGATAAATGAAGGAGTCAAAAGTTCATCAAGCTTATTCAGAGAAGGCTCAAGATAAGGTGAATTTTCAGGAGTCTCAAAAGCTTTGTTAGTGGAAGGTTAAGAGATGTTGACTACAGACTCATTCAAAGAACAAAATGATCTAATCATTCCGGTACTCAGGTCAATATAATCTTATATTGTATAATATATCTTGTACATTATTATTATTATGTAGTGTATCTTTAGGTGTTAAGTGTCAATGTATAAATTTTTTATGAGTTTTTTGTTAAACTCAAAATCTTTCAAAATTATTATACTTGACACTCACACATACCCTCATAAATTGAGGGGGAGCATTAATATGTTCCCTAATCGGCTTGTGAATAATCGGCACATTTTTCTCCTAGTTTTTTTAACATATTTGAATCAATTGATATCTAAAATATCAAAGGGTTTGAAATTTTTGATAAGGGGAGAAAATATGATTAAAATATGAAACCTTATAAAAATGTAATTTTATGGACTCATGTGTGTGCTCCATCCTCCATGTGATAAACATTTTCGTATATCGATGCACATGTTGAGGGGGAGCGTTTCAAATGGTTGTATGGCAAGGTGAACAGTACCAAAAGACCGACCATGCATTTCATTTTATTGGATTTATAAGGTTGGTAAAGTTAGGTATTCGTTCCTATGATCCAGCCAGAACTAGAGGGATCTACCCAGGGAGAATCCACTAGTTAGTGTAGAAGTCCTTAGGTATGATATAAAAAAGAAGTAAAAGTGATAATAAGGAAATAGTGCCGACTGAGATGGAGCTTGTACTGGAACAAACCCAACAAAGTACTAGTCATGAAGTCTCAGTAAGCACTGAAGGGGTTAAAGAATGAAAAATAATTGTAAGGATAAAGGGTAAAAAGAAAAAAGCCCTCCATACACTTAGGCAGAAACCGGGTCAATGCATAAACTATCAAAAACACCAAGATGTTGTTTGATATTCAAGATAGTCGTCATGGACCCAATAACGCAATGCATAACCGTCCCTAGCCACTCTAGGTCTCTCAACAGACTCTTGTTTCATTTCTCACAGAGATTCACGCATTTCTATTGACTTTCTCACTCCGAGTTAGTTGATATTAAAAAGGTGACAGTCTGCTCCAGCCTCCGATCACTAAAACCAAAATGCACTATTGAGTCTAGAGCCAAAAGATCATAAATAAATCTCATTAGGACATTAATCCAATATACTTGTCTTTCATACACTATAAAAACAAGGAATATCTTAACAGTCCTACGCATTATCCTTATGGTATTGCCTAAACATCCGAGTGATACTTCAGTATTCATAGTGAAGATGGAATCCTACTAGAGCCAACATCAAACAAGTTCTAGGCATGTGACTTGTAAGATCCTAAATGGATCAAACTTGTGACACTAGATATCGATTTGGTCCAGTTTATGAATTAACGGTTGATGAATTTTGATAAACACTCAAAACTCTCGATGTGTTACAAAAACACTTTTACAAGTGACACGTCGATTGATTTTCAAATCTATTTTCTCTTCAATCAGTAAGATAGTAACTCACTGATTCACTCATATCGCGTTGTCTGCTTTGAAATGCTCTGATATTGAGAACGACTAGTGTACCTGCGAAACCCTATCAAGGAGATTCTTTAAAATTCTACCTGATTACAGGCAGTATTTATACTAATTAATGCAGAACCGTGGTTATTACAACCGTATTCCACGAAAGTGAACAAAGACTCTTTCATTTATTACTAATGTAAACCTGTAGGTATTCCTGACGGTAGCAGCTAGTAGTCAGAGACAAGTCAAACTCACAACCACATGCTCATACTCTACCGACACATCTTAAGACATCATGAAAGCCTAAGTAAATGTTTCAAGGCTTCTCCTACTCTGATACTACACGTCCTTCTTGACCAAGTGTTAAAGTTAAAGAACTTCAAGAACAAAGAATATTCAAGCTTTCAAGATCAAGAAAGGTATGAGCATGTCGGTCCAGAAGACACAAGATTACAAGATGGCAAAAGATCATAAGATGATGATTGGAGATTACATTTGGCTGATGATCTCAAAGAATCTCAAGATCACACACAAGTCGAGCTAAGGAACAAGCTCAAGCTTAAAGATAAAAGATCACTACATCAAAGTACAAGATATCAAATAAAGAATCAAAGACTACGAGTTGGAACACAAGAACAATTAGAAGATTGTTGAGCTTCAGTTTGTATTTTCTAGGGTGACCTCCCTTAGGGGGGGATTGTTACGTTTAAGAAAAAGATTAGGTCACCCCATGTATTTTACAATTTATCGTAGCTCGTAGTGACTAGTTAATCATATGACATACGGTATGGGTCAGGTATTAAAGCCCATGTGTAAGCCCATTACAAGGCCTATGGGCCTGTTTTGTGTAACACTATATAAGCCTCTTCTATCCCATGGAAGAGGTGGTCGGTCATTTCATAATTTAAATATTACTTTCTCTTACTAAAACTTTTCTCTCTAGTCTTTCTCTCTCTATAATTCACCCATAATCTACCATTGTGTTATGATATCCAATATCCTATAACCCAACTATCAGACACTTCTTTAAGAAACCAATAACATCTGATCGTATAGAGCTTAAGTTTTTGAGAAAGTAAAAGGCAGATGCTATAATAGATCGTTTATTATATCTTGGTAAGTGTTCAATGCCAGCTAATCGTTCCACTTAATCTTGTTTTATCGCAATGCAAAGAGCATTTGTGTGTTCAAAAGGCTCAAAATTTAGTTCATCATAGCATGCCTTATTAGACATACCAAAAAGGAATATAGCATAGACGCAACAATTCATGGAACTAATACACCATTTCTTTCAGGCCAGACGTCCCTTCCTGGGCCAACGATTACAATTAAACAATATTGTATCACTGGTAAAGTGAATCGTAAGAGGGTGAATGATAGATGCTATACATTAGCAAAAAAATTAGGCCGTAATTCTTGGGTCATGTCAATACCCGCCTTAACTGATCCATTGGTGTTATACACCAGATGGTTTCCTCAGTTGTCACTCACATCTCTTCATTATCCATCAAAAATCTGATCTGTAAATAGTAGATGCTATGGTTATAGACAAAAAGTTATTAACAACCCATGACCTCAAGAGTAGGAAAAAGCGGACTTTTGCCATCGCTTCAAACATAAGAGTTTACCAAGCTATGACACCAACGCGCGCATTCAGGACACAAACATTCATACACAATAGACACATTTTCTAGAATCTTCCAAAGTACGATCAGACACATTCCAAAGATGACAATATTGGTACCGATTGTAGTCTTAACATAGGTGAGGCTGCTACGCCAACATACCATCCCAAGCGTACTATAGTTAATGATTATTCAGGCGATTTTTATAACTTCTTGCCAAAAGCTCTTGTGGCGTCAATTGTTCTTATTAAGTAAAAGCAACAAATGGGTTTCTCGTTGGAGGCTGTCACTTAATAGGAACAATTGAATGACACGGGATAGCTTGACATGAAGTTACGAAAAGGAAAAACCCATCCATAGAGCTATATTCATCACAACCTAGGTTTCATATCAGGTGTACACATTCTATGATAAACAACAAATTCCTCTCAGCTTTTGCAGCTGAAAACACAACCACATTACCAATCTAGTCTGTAAATCATTTGCGGGTTCGTTCTCAACCCAGCCAAATAATCACAATAACCCATGACCAATAATAAGAAGGGTGCTCAGTTATAGATATGTGGCTCAGAGTAGAGCTTAAGGAACGAAGAGAGTAGACATTCGCCATGGGTGCAAATTGGGGTGTTATCGGGTCGGGTTATCGGGTAGTCAGGTTTATCGGGCCGGGTTGAGTCGGGTTTTAAGTTTTTAAAAAGTGACCCGCAAACCGACCTGATAAGAAATTAGGTTATCGGGTTCGGGTGTTTAGCGGGTCGGGTTAAGTCTAGTCAGGTTATTTGGGTTGTCGGGTTATAACAATATTAATACAACAACCATATAAAACTTTAGAAAAAATAATTTTGGAGGCACGCACAACATTCAAGTTTCAATGTCTTTTACTTGTTCCCTTTTAACTATGTTTTTTTATTAACTAATTTGAGACAAAACGCACCAAACTAAACCATTTACAAAGATATTGATCCAAACTGTCACCTTTAAACATAGCATTAGTGTCATGTAGACATGTTTTTGAGTTTCGAATCTTGTTCACTGATAGTTGCACTACTACTAAAAAATAGTCAACTGAGAAAAAATTATGACAGATACATATCTAGGCCACTTACCTTACTTTCTTTGACATGGAACAACATATAAAAGCTTTTTAACATGAAATCACAGACTAAAAAAAGTAATAGAAAACTTGGTTAAACTGAGTTTTTAGTAAGTAAAACTCCTAGATACCTTATGTCACATGCATTATATTCTTTCTAGTGTATAATATATATATAAAGTTTTATAAACATGTAACTTACTACCTATCTACTGGATCAAGACTAATTTTGCTTATAAGGTTTTTCTTTAAGAAAAATAAAAAGCATATTTCAGGTCTTATCGGGTTGACCCGATAACCCGATAAGAAATATAATTCAACCCTAACCCGACCTGTAACACTATCAGGTTATCGGATTTAGGTCAAAACACCCCAAAAAGATTTTTCAACCTGATTTAACCTGACCCGATAAGCCTTATCGGGTTCGGGATCAGGTTTGGGTCGGGTCAACCTGACCCTACTGACACCCCTAGGTGCAAATATGTTAATCTTCCTTGCCAAGACACAGACGGTCATAGCTTTAATCAAACCTGCTCATAGTCATCACAACCGTAAGCACTACCATAAAGTATGGATGCAAACCCAGGAGGCTGCCCTACCACAATGTATCCAAGGCTCCACAGACACGCTTAGTAACACGAATCAGTGTAAGGTTGCTATGAAAAAGAAATAACAACTGAGAAAACCATCAGATGTATAACTCAGATGTATCAGGTAAGGTGGGTATGAACACGTCCTAATAGTTATGTCTAAAGTATTTTGCTGATGTGTTCCCACTTTATGTTAGCTTTTAACAATAAGATTGCAGAAAAAATCAACATTGTCAGCCATCCAGTAGACACCATATAACCGTACCCAAAAAGGTCATGCAAACAGTACTCATCCTCCATGGTTGTAAGCTTAATAGTTGCCCTACCAAGATGTGAAGAATCTCCTTTTATTTAAATTGACAACGCCATATCGAACAACTCTGTTTTACAAAATTAAAAAAAATAACACAGGTTCCCCCATGACTAACCTCAACTTAACAATGTATTCAACCTATCCTTTACCTGGATAAACCCAATTCAGAACACAACAAATACAAAACAACGCTGCAGAACAACAACACAAAAGAGAATAGAACACTGTTTGTTCTTCCTCTAGTTTCATGACAACGGTACCCGTAGATTGGTCATCCTTATTAAGTAAAATATTTTATGAAAAATGTTAGGATTAAAAATGTGGTGTCATTATGGGAATTACACTAGTTTATTAGTAAGTTAAAACACAAGGGCTAGAAGTATAATTAGTTGTAACTTCCCTTGTGTTAGGCCTATAAATACCCCTCTAATCAACATTAGAGGGGTGAAGCTCAAAATTGTATTTTCCTTTCATTTTCTCTTTTAATAAAAAACCTTTGAAATTGTGAAAAACTTTCTCTCTCTGCTATGGCTTATTCATACTATGAGCTTCCCTGACCTCCTGAGATAGTGGATCTTTGATCACCTACAAGTGGTATCAAAGCTATAAAGGTGATTCGTGATGTTTTTGTGGTATCAGATTAAACTTTTGAAAAAAATTTTGATAAAAAATTACTCAAGACAAAGAAGATTTCTCTTCTTTTTAAGATAAAGCGCACTGAATCATACAATTTTCTTTTGTTTGAAAAACCGGGTTGTTATTGATATTTAATAACAAACCCATCTCAGTCAAAACAAACAAATCCATTCTAATCCTAATTCCCATCCTCCTCAATAACAACTTCTCACCCATCTTCTTCACACAACCAATGATTCAAAATTGAATAGAAAAAAAATGATCTCAGATCCTTTTTCGTGTTGAAACAATTAATGTGTGACCTTTAACAGATCAACAACATGATAAGAAGTTTCCTCATTGATCTTTGAACAAAAACAAAACAAGAACAAGACATAAACCCTACCTGAGACCCGTGTATAAGGTCTTGAAGCCAACGGTCTCTTATGTTCTTCATGGGATTATGCCAAAAAAAATAAGAGCTATGGTTTCGTATGGTTTGAAATAGATAAGATACAGTTTGGTGACTGCTACTTTTTTGGAGAGATATAACTGCGTATGGGAGAAGAGAAGGACAATGAGTGGCGAATGAAATAATATTAGGGTTGTGGTAGAAGTTATTATACTAAGTATGATAGGTTTTGTGATAAATGGGTTGGCATGATATACCAATAATGAGTATCGATGTGCCATCTAAATATTTCATTATTTTTTGGGCCTTTCACTGAAATGATAAAATGGACTGAATGTCACATTGGGCTGGATCTAATTTTTGGACTAAACATGATATAAGGCACGAAATTTAGTTAAAATACTTTGAAAGTGGTATTTCTTCGGAAACAAAAACATCGCATATCGCTTAAAAGATCATTATCGAAGATTCAGTAAAACCGTTAAAAAGGCTATTTTTGGGAGTTAACCGCAAGAAATGTCTATGGGGATAAATTTGTATCACTCATTTGAAGTTGAAGTGAAATTTCACGGGTGCATGGTCTTATCATATCTTAAAAGTCGGGGTTGATTGGATGATGTCTTTTAAAGATAACTTGTTCGAGCTTATAACCGATATTGATGAAGACTTGTCAAATCTAGCAATGTGTGATCTACAAACGAAGAAGTTGGTGCTCAATGCGTACATTTGCTATCACTTAAAGGAGTTACATTGTAGTGCTCAGTGTCTCACATAGTTGAGGACTTGTCAAGAGACTTAGGTCAACTCTACTCAAAGGAATTACGTTGTAGTATATAATATAAGTTTAGAGTCACGTGGATAGTACAAGATATAGGACACAAGTTTGGGTTATTCTACTTAAGCATCAATTGTGTAATACTAAGTTTTCTACATCAGTGGTCATTAAAGAGAGCCGACAAAATACGAGGTTGGAAATGAATTAGTCAGAGGAGAAACGAATAAAGGTTTTTTTATCGGCAATTGATTCTCACCAGATATTTTCATGATTAACCAATTTTATGATACTTCACACATGGTCATATTATCGAATATTCAGGCGTACACATATTATGATTATGTTTGATGGTCATCAAATATACCAGGGGAAGAGATGTGTCCTTGACTTATGCTTCCTCATCTTTCTTCGAACATTTTCTCTTTCGTTTGAATATTTCGATAGATTGCAACAATCAGGAGGAAGAAATGTGTATATTTGGGAGTTAATTGACTTTGATGTACAAAACATCTAGGAATTAATTGACTTTGGTGTTATAGTTTCGACCTCTACGACTTGTTTTTTTTGAAGTATGCGCATAGGTGTGAAGATCTTGCTGATTTCTTGCATGTTCCCCTAAACGAATTCGCTGCTTATCCGCAATAACGAAGTCAGTTTTGCTGCTAAGTGTGGTTTACTTCATCTTCTACAGATTCTAAAGCATGCTTAAACTGCTATAGTTAGAAGATATGTCAACTACATCAAAGTTTCATATTTGCTTCAAATGGTTGTCTGTTTGGGGGGAAGCTGATTTAGAAACTTCAATAAAAAGAAGTAGATGAACTGCTTGAAGACATGTAGTATGAACTGGGGGAAGTCAACTCAGTTTATACATATTACATTGTATTTTCTACAAGTAAAGAAAAGATCCAAGCTGAAGTACATGTTAAAGACAAAGAAAACTATAACACCCCGTGTTTTAGGTCATTGTACGACGATTGCGTGCCCGATGTCGTAAATATTATTTTACGAGTTTCCGTGAACGAGCGTCGACATTTAAAATTTTATTTGTCACTAATAAATATTTTCTTATTTTATTATGAAAAATTTGGAGAAGAATTGATAATTTTTATTTTTGACGTTTCGCGAGTCAACGGTTGATCGCGCGTTCGTTAATCGTTTTTGAGCATCGTAAAAATTTACGACATGTCTCGCTATTATTCTTATGATCATAAAATATCATTTTATGAACCGTGTCATCTTTGTTCCTCAACATTGGTCATAGCTCGCGTTTAATTAACAAGATATTTACACTCTTCTTATGATTTTGAATCGCATATGTTGTTTCGTAATCCATCGTTTTGAAGTCTTCCAGTTGATGGGAATACGACAATTAACTTGTCACCTCATACGTGTCACCTTGGAGCACCTACCTTTAGAACACGACTTTTTACGTTCATTTTATTGATTGAATAAATTCTTTACGTTCATTTTCTTTGACTGCTTCTGCGTTCGTTCGGATATTCTTTATACTTGTTATGACCTATCGCTTTACAAACAATCTCGATGTCAACCCATAAACCATTTTGCTATCATTTTGTTGTCACCCTATGAGCTACTTCACGTTCACTTCATTGACTATGTCATTTCGTTGTAAAACTATTTGATACCATTTCATACACCACACTATTTTGACGAAAATGAGCATTGCATCGTTGGCCCTCAAATATACATAGTCTAGTCGCCTATGTATATTTGGTGCATAGACTGACTACCTATGCATTAAGGAAAAACCATGTCATGCTAAGAATAGTCACCTTAAAACCTACACCTCTTCATCAACACAAATCCGGAAGAAATTTTCGCATCTTTTCTCTGAATCCGTACTTTCCTCAAGTGCCGCAACTTAAGCCTTGAGGACAAGGCTCTTCTAACCGGAGGAGACTGTAACATTCCGTATTTTCAGGTCATTTTATGACGCTATTTATTTCGTCATAATTTCACCATTTATTTTATTTTAGTTTCGTACTCGTTTACTTTTAATTCTTATCATATAATTAAATCGCGTAAACTAAAAATCAACATTTAACGTAAACGGACACCAAACGAATTAAAGTTTTCGTCAAACAAGTGTTAAATAAATATTACGAAGATAATTTATAACTTTTCGTATTTTTTTTAAGATATTTTTCTAGATATTTTATTAGATATTTTTCTAGATATTTCTTTAGATATTTATCTAAAATATCTTTTAGATATTTTCCTTTAACTTAACCCTAGTTAACTTAACTAGAGTTTCTTAACCTTAGTTAAGCCCTATATAAAGGCTTAACTAGTAAGAAAAACATACAAAACATATTCCTAAGGTGTAAAACACAAATCTCTCTCATTTCTCTCTATACATGCCACGGCTCAAGAACACCCCTTTACACAATCCATACAAATTTTTCTACCACTTATACAAGCATACACACATCATTCCTAAGACCTTCTAAGGTGTTTACAAGCATTGGTTAACCATTTGCAAGTATTGGAGCAAAGATTGGAAGATTATGGTTTCAAACCTAATCTAGGGTTTCCATTGGTGCAAGCTTGTGTTTTTGATCTAACCAAGGGTTTGGATTTGTTTGGTCATCATACTACATATCATCAAGGGTAACTAAGTCTCTTTACGTATTTATACTTATGATTTTATGTGTTCATATGTTTTATTTAGCTAAATCACCATTTAGGGTTTCGTTAATGGGTTTTGATTAAAAGTGAGATTAGAACACTTGTTATCTTGAAATCTTGGACAAAACATGACCTAATGGACCTAATATATGTAAGACATAAGATATTAAGGGTTCTAATGGGTTTGTAACAAAGTGGTAAAGCTAAAAAGTCCTAAAAACAAGTTTTAAACACATTTTGAGAAAAATATCTTAAGGGGCTGTTTGTAATTCGAAATTTACATATATGTTTTATGATTTTATAAAATAATACATGTTACAAGGATCAAGGGGTCATAAAGAACTCGAAAAACCCA
>BQNB010064575.1:8933-35265 GCA_026074375.1 Tanacetum coccineum | reverse complement strand
CTGAGAGTTTTGACTTTTTGACTTTGGCTTTGAATTCCTGGCTTCTTTTGTACTCTTCCGTTCCTCGATCCCGTGTTTGCCTGTTTTTGGCGGTTTTCTTGTGATTTTTTTGTTTTATCCGTACCTGCACACACAAAACACAAAAACAAGCATAACTTTGCCATTTTTAGTCTGTTTTTGGGCTTAATTGGGTCTTTTTAGGTATAAACATATATATGTATTTTACACTTATCAGCTATTTACACCTTATGAAAGACACTTTTGAAAGTTGACAGTTTTAGTCCCTTGAGTTTCTTATGAAAGCTATTTACACCCTACGAAAGCTACTTTCCAACGTCGTCATTTTCAGTCCCTTGAGATACTTTCGTATACAACAAACATCCATACGAAAGTTATTTTTTCATTTTTCACCTTTTAATTTCAAAAATTACTTTCGTATCCCTTTTTATTCAAAAAAATTTCATAACTCCCCCTTGAAGTTAGACCACTTTTATAAAAATAATCCTTTTGATTTAATTTCTCAAATTAAGTTCCTGTTTTTACTGAAAATTTTCATAACTCCCCCTCGAACAGTTATCTAATTTTTGAAATATCCTTTCTTACAAAGTTTGTTCGAAATGAAGTTAATTTTGCTTTTAAGCACACAGTTTCATTTTTTAATGATGATGTATCCTGAAAAATTTTATAACTCCCCCCAACAAAATATCCAATTAAAGAACTTGTTGAGTGATAGTTAATTTTGCAGTTTTAAACATTTTGTTATGAGAAGATTTTGAAGAATTTCAAGAAATTTCATAACTTCCCCTTGAATAAATGTCTAATTAAAGAACTTATTCAAGAGATTGTTAATTCTTAAAATTTTGCACACATGAAAATTTTCACAAGAAGATGATTTTTAAAGAAATCTTTTGTTTTTGAATGGAATTGGATTTGCAAAACATATTTTTTAGTAGTGAAAATCATTTTGATGATATTCTCCCCTCAGTTTATGATACAATTATTTTACATTTAAATAACCACTTTTTGAAAAAGTCAGTATCATAAGACTGATTTGAATGGAGAAAATATGTGTTTAAATCCTTAAGTTAAAATTTTATTTTATTTTTTTTATAAATATTTTGAGTTTTTAATTTTCAAATTTTGTTTTGTTTTTGAAATTTATTTACAAATATTTTTGATGTATGATCTTGCATTCAAGAAGAAAACATTACGAGACGTTCCAACTGGGTTAGAGTCATACATCGCATACCAATCTTGTGAACTAGAAACTCAAACCTTTCCTTCGGAAGGGCTTTTGTAAATAGATTAGCAAGCTGGTATTCCGTCCTAACAAAGTATAATTCAATTGTACCTTTCTCAACATGCTCTTTGATGAAATGATAACGGTTGTTAATGTGTTTTTTCTTGAATGTTGTACGGGATTGCAAGATATTGCAATTGCACTTTTTCAGTCACAGTAGATCGGAATCTTGTGGTAATGAAATCCATAGTCCAGCAGTTGTATTCACATCCAGATGACTTGAGCACAACAAGAAGACAGGGATACATACTTAGCTTCCGCAGATGACATAGCTAAACAATCTTGCTTTTTGGACGACCATCTGACTAACTTATCTCCTAGAAATTGAATGCCTCCTGATGTGCTTTTGCAATCATCATTACACCCTACATGATCGGCATCTGCATATGCAATTAGCTCAAACCCAGAATCCTTCGAGTACCATAGACACATATTAATGGATTGTCTAAGGTAACGAAAGATCCTTTTGACCTTTTTGAGGTGTTTTTCAGTTGGGCGTGCCTGATAATGCGCACAAAAAAATGTTGCAAAGGCAATATCTAGCCTACTAGCAGCAAGATACATGAGTCCCCTAATCATACTATGATATTTAGTTTGTTCTATTGGGGTACCCTATAAATTTGCATCTAGTTTAGTAGTAGCCATTGGTGTGCTAACAGTATCACATTTTTCCATCCTGTGTTTCTTAAGAATATCCAAAGTATATTGCGATTGACTTATAAAGATACCCCGAGGAGATTGATGAACCTGAAGTCCAAGAAAGAACTTTATTTCTCCAATCATTGACATTTCAAAACTATCTTTCATGAGTTTTTCAAATCTTTTTGCAAACACTAGTTTAGTTGACCTAAAAATTATTTCATCGACATAGATTTGAACTAACAAAATGTCATCTCCGTGTCTTCTTGTAAATAGTGTCGGATCGACAATACCTTTTGTGAAATGGTGTTTGATTAGATATAAGGAAAGCTTTTCATACCATGCTCTCGGGGCTTGTTTGAGACCATATAGCATTCTTAAGACGATAAACGTGATTTGGAAAGTCTAGATCTATAAAACCATCGCGCTGTTGAACAAAAACCTTCTCTTTTAGTGGACCGTTTAGGAATGCTGTTTTAATATCAATCTGGAAAATTGGAAAGTTTTTGTGAGGCGCTTATGCCACAAAGATTCTGACAGCTTTAAGTCCTTGTCATAACCGGCTTGAAAGGATCACCAATCACTTGTTCAAGTGGATGATTCATATCCCATCTATCAATTAAGCGATGTTGTTGGTGAAATTAGTGCATATTTGATGGATCCTGATAAGTTCAAGAAGATTCAACAACATCGAATTTAGGAGTTTGTGGTGCATTATGAAACGTATTTCCATCAAAATCTGCAACGTCTTTTAGAACAAATTCATCGGCAACTTCATTCAAGACTGAAGAGTTTGATTCACTGGCAATTTGTTCTTCTGAAGAGGATACTATTGGAGGAGCATCATCTTGTTCAACGACGATTGACGATGATGAAGAAGTGTGGTCATTATCAAGAGTATTTGTAGCAGAATTATCAGACACTTCTTGTGAGCTCATCACATAGTATTCTTCATACATAAGACCAAACAAATTATCCAAGTCTGATGTTGAAGGTACGGATTGTGAATCTTTCGATAAATCATTTAAATTTACACAGTTCATTCCGGGTTCTAAATTGTTGCATTCAGAAGCCATAGACGTGAGTTCATCAAACTTAACATGATCGTTTCCATTATCTTTTTAGTTTGGCGGTTATAGATACGAAATCCACTTGATGACTCAGAATAACCAACAAAAATATCAATGTCAGCCTTCAGTTTCATCTTCCAAAGATCATCACGATCATTTGTCGGATAGCAAAGAGATCCAAACACATGAAAGTATTGAACATTGGGTTTTCTACCGTGAATCAACTCATAAGGAGTTTTATTATGTCGAGTGTGTACAATAGAGCGATTCTGACTAAAGCAAGCAGTAGCAATAGCTTCGGTCCATAGAAATTCTGGTGCTTTAGAAAAGATAAGCATTGTGTGGGCAGCCTCGACGAGTGTTCGATTACGTCTTTCAACAAC
Organism: Tanacetum coccineum; assembly: GCA_026074375.1. Taxonomy (NCBI): domain Eukaryota; kingdom Viridiplantae; phylum Streptophyta; class Magnoliopsida; order Asterales; family Asteraceae; genus Tanacetum; species Tanacetum coccineum. Next base: position 31,873 of record BQNB010064575.1, on the reverse strand, counting down.
AACATTTTGTTGAGGCGTTCGAGCAATTGAAGTTTTATGAATGAAGAAACATGTAATCTAATGATCTTCCAAGAACAAGAGAGAGAGATGTGGGTTGTGATGTTTAGTGAGAGAAAGTATATGGAATGGATGAAGTGTTATTACTATGTGGAAAATGGAAAAAATGAAACAACCAACCCCACTCGAAGGCTAAGAGAGGGCTTATATAGTTACATGATGGCCGACCCATGGGCTATGATGGGCTTCCCATGGGCCTTAGGCCGGATTATCTTCTATACTTAACATGACACAATCTACGAGCTAAGACCTATTACAACTTGGAAGTGACCGACACTTTTTGTGTTTCCAACAATCTTCCCCTAAGGGAGGTCACTCCATTTTACAAAACTTTAAGCTTAGCATACAATGCTTTGTCTTTAGTCTTTCGCTCGTCCTTTTGACATTCTCCTGTGAGTATGTTGTAGTGATCATTGATTTCTGGATTGAGCTTGTTCCTTGAACTTGTATTTGACATTGTGATCTTGAGTATCTTGAGATCATCAACCAAGCACAATCTCTTCGCCATCTTGAAACTTTGCCATCTTATGGATTTGTGATTTCTGAACCAATATGCTCATACCTATCTTGAATGGTTGTCTTGAAAAACTTTAATGCTACGTCTGTAACACCCCCATATTGGGTCACAGCGGAATAAGGGTCCGGGGCGTGTTACTTTATAGATCAATAACAAAAGATATATATAAAACGACCAAAAAGTCATTTTAAAACTGATACATTAGATTTAACAAATATTTGATACAAATAGCCCGAAGCTTTAACTTGTTCCTTATTATTATTACAAGGATACTGGTTCACAACACATGAGTTTCCTAAAACATAATACAACCATATCTTTAGCATGACATCCCAAAACAAAATCACCAATGTATCCTTGGTACCTTATGCTTACTGATCTCCTGAAAAGCATTGCTTTAAAACGTCAACAATAATGTTGGTGAATTTATAGGTTTGATAAATCATAATATGCAGGACCGCAAGACTTTCCCCGTGATAATGCAACACATGTAGACATCACAAAACCAGATTACATTTTCCTAAGCTCATGACACTGAAGCTCGACAATCTTTCTTGCAATAATATATATTGCAATTTCTGCCCGATTAGATGTTTAACCCGAAACATCCCCAAATCCGACATGCTATACGTTCGTTCCCGGTGATAGCTAGTCACCCGAACGGGGAGGTCGTTTCCCCAAATAGATATTTTCATAACATTCGCGTTCACATAATGTAATTAACAACTACATCTATGCAATTGACAGTTCATGATAATGGGCTCAACTTAGGTTATCGCTACTTAGGCAAACATGTAATCAATATAAAATATCCACTTGCGTCCAATTTATAAAACAAAGCATGTCTCCACCCCATTTATGTAATTGGTTGTTTTAATGTCGACACGCTTTAATTCTGGGTTGTATGATTTGTTTGGTGTTTTAGGGTTTTTTTTTTTTTTTGGTTCGGGGTGGGGGTTGTTTTTTGCGTTAATTCTTTTTGTTTTTTTTGTTTTTGTTTTGTCGTTTGGTTGTGTGTTTTTTTTTTTTTGAAGTTTTGTGGTATTTTCATGGGTGTGAGGTTGATGTTTGTTTGTTATTTGTTTTTTTTGCGTTTTAAGGCCACTCACTCAGCAGTGTTAGAGTTTTTTTTACATGCCCTCCTTGAGCACTCCACAGCATCCTAGTGTGGCTCACCTCTACTGGCTCTAAGATCATACATCCATGTTAGGTTTTGGAGGACTATGAGCACTCTATGTGCACAACCCAGAATTGCAAGTCACGCTTGCCAAAAGCAGGACTACCGCAACGCGACACAAAAGAGTTTGGATTTTTTGGATATTTAGCAAAGTTTTGGTATTGGAAATTTTGGAATCGGTAATTGGAAATAGTGGATTTTATGGGAAATGGTTGTAGGAGGATCTTTTTTATTAGATGAATCCTTCCTAATCCCTTTAGAGCCTTCTTGCTCATTAAATTAATGGTTTTTTATTTATAGTATTAAATAACCGCATTATCCTCCCAGGTTAGCCTATTATAAAACAGTCTGCGCTTCTCACGAGATGTATATGTAAGAAGAAGAAGACGAGGGGGGAAATGAAGGGGGAGGAAAGATCGACAATGAAGAAAAGGACAAGAAGAATGAAGAACTCAGACGAAGATTAATAAGAAGAGGAAGGGAATGCAGAAATTACAATAGAGGCAAATATTTGACGAAATGCTATGATTTTCGGATGCATCAATACTGTCCTTTTTTTTTAGTCATTAAGATTTTTACTAATTTTTTTATTTTTTTTTACCTTTATATACGATGTTTTTTTTGTTTTTAAATATATAAAAAAAACCGATTTTTTTGTTTTGATATCGGAACTATATTGATATGTGCTTATTTTTTTTTTTAGGTTTGCACAAGGCGAAGAGATGGAACGGAAGAAGTAATGATAGAATTAAAGTAGGAGACGAAATGAATTTTTCCAAAACGATAAAAGATGCTATGGGTATGAACGAGGAATAGTGGTTTTTGCGAATATTTCTTGGTTTGGGGGATGGGATCCCCAAATGAAACTAAATCTGTGAATTTTTATCATTACGAATAGATTGATCGAATGTGTCCATTATGTGCACGGAATTGGAAATGCACACATACGGGGGAGAATTCCAAAAAGGCATGATTTGATTTTGAAAGACGACACATAAGACATTATTAATTTTTTATAAAAGGGGGTAAGGGGTGGAGGGGGGAGTGTGGGAACATTGTTTGATACAACTGTAGGAGATGCTACCGAATATAGGCTTTGTTCAGTAGTGAATTTGTAGTCACTCAGATAGATGTCTCTAGGTCCTACTATCACAATGTGCTATTGGGTCGCGCGATTGGCATACTAGTACTATACTCACTTGACAGGATAAGTGGAAGTGGTGAAAGACGAGAATTCAGTATATGCTTACAGATTTTATTATATATAAAGTAATATGATGCTGTGGAGGATTTGATGTAAGTAACCTTCATAATTCTGTTGTGCCTGTTTTTTAGAATGAAAGGTAATTCTAAAGGAGGGGGAGAAAAAGAAAAAATTACTGGGGAAATGGATAAAAATAAGAACTAGTAGTAAATCGATTGATATCTCGTTAAATAGCATGTTGTATTTTTGTAAAGGAACTTAAAGTTTTAACCTCCTTTAGTGTTCTTTACAAAGTGTGTGTTTGTGGACGCACGAATCGCTGAAATAAGATCAAGATTTGTGTATAAATACTGTAAGTGATATCTTTGTTTTTATTTGGGATATCTGATGACATAGTGGTGATTTTGTGCATGCCTTGTTGTAGTTATCAGGATCTTTGAAAATACTTTCGCTTTAGAGATCATAATTAGTTAGTATATGATTTTGTAAGAAGTGTCTCACGCTGTAGAGAGTTGCGTACTTAAGTAGTTTAGTTTCCTCTGACGAAATGTTGAAAGGTAGATAGACATGAGTACAGCTGGTATTTTGACTAAGTGTCATGTCGCGCGCAAGGACGTTGACTACGCACAGTAGTGAAAGAGTGAACTTCGGGAGTCATATGTCTCACTTGTCTCCTTTTGCAAAAAAAAGGACCAAACCTGATGAATATAATCTTTGGCCATTAGGAGGCCTTGGACATGGTAAATTCCAAAAACCATGAATAAACTAGTAAAGGGAAAACGTTGATTAAGAGGTAATTTTTTTTGCCTCTTTTTTTTTTTTAAAACTTTTTGTTTTTTGAAAAATTAATCAAACCTGTGTTGCTTGTTAGAAGAAAAGCAACCCACAGAGGCTTCTTTGTAAAGACCAAAACATTCAGTTTCAATCCAGCCAACATTACAAATGTTGCACATTGGAATTTGTTTACTATTTGCTTCTCAACCATGGTTGTTGAGATTGATATGATGATAGAAGTGTGTGAAGATCTGTGATTTGTAATATGAGCTACTTGGTCTCAATGTTGTCAGTCACAGAGACGTTGATAATCTTTGTCTCGTCATTAAAAGGTTTGAGTTTTTTGTGAGTCACTTCTCGTTAGGAGGTGTTTTTCTTTGTTATATGCGTCTCTTACTGTAAAAGGTGTGTATCGAAGTAGTAGATGTGAACTCGGAGATAAAGTCCTTTTTTGTAAAACTTTCACACATTATACAATCCGCTCAGGTTAGCAATAGTTTTTGTTGTAGAAGACTTCCTAATAAATAGGATTATGATGTCGTTTAAACCTCAAGTATCTTTGTAGAGATTTGATCTTTCAAATTTGACTTGTCATTCATCTCTCATTGTGTAGTCATTGTAAGATAGGACTCATTGACTCATCAATGTCGTCAGGACCCTGTCCTCGTAGGAGCATTGTGTTGAAGGAGTTATGTTAGTACAGAGCTAAGGGATGGTATTAGGTGTGTTGTGTCTCAGCATGATTCCTATCGCGTCGCAATTAGTGTGTGTCTAACATATAGATAAGAAGATGCATGCTCGGAGGTAAAAAAGTAGGTGACATTAATAGAGGCTTGTTAGGACTATGCTATGTCCGATTTCAAGGATCATAGAATCCTCAAGTGATCGTAACTACATCTCGTGTTCTTGGGTCGCGCTAGAGTGCAGGACTCTCGTAGAGTTTGAAGTAGTTGATATATTGTGTATAGATTTTCGAGTATGTGTTAGTAACTCACGAGACTTCTATAATAGTTAGATCAAGTGTGTCCTAGTGATGTATGTAGTGATAGATGTGATCGGGCGCCTCGCGTGTGTGGAGCAGTATGACTGTATCCTTGTTGATATATGTTTTGCTTCGCTTTAGAGAGGTTATGAGTGGAGTCTAGAGAACATTGCTTGTAAGTCTTGCGATGTGGGCTGCGTTCTCGTTCTGGCCGTGTGTGTGTGCACTCAGAGATAATCGAATCCTTGAATCTGAGATAACTCACTAGAGATCATGTCTAGGGTAATATTTAAGAGGAAGTGAGAGAAATATTGATCACAGGATAGAGAATATTGATGGAGAGTAAGGTGTGTGTTCTTGTACGCGACGCGAGTTTTGAGAGCTCACGTATCATACTCAGATGAGACACGATTAGTGCGTTGGAGGTGGATAGTGAGGAGTTCTTTGCTGCCATATGGGCGCATACTAAGGATGAGTTTAAATGAGATATCTCCATACTGCTCGGTCTCGCGTGTAGCTCGCAGTGCTTGTTCTGTGTAAAGTAGTCTTAGATGCTCCTATGCCATATCTATGTGTGAAGTGTGAGGATGAGCGTGGCTTACACGAATCGCATGGATGTACTGTGTTATAGAGCATATTGATGAGTTTCTGATTATCCCGCTCTAGGAAGTAGATAATGTTGTGATGGGCCTTGTAGAGAAGTGCACTCTTGCACTCCGTGTTGTATGTGAATATCAGCGGATAATCGTACGCACTTTTTTATTGTGCAGTGGCTAATGGCACGCACGCGTACACAGTAAGTTGTATGTGGGTGAGCTGCTAACCGGAGTACTCTAGATCACTTGTGATAAATAGGCAAGACACCATGTAGTTGGCGCTTTTGTTGGCAGATAGAGTATTAGGATTGTTGCTCGCACTATGTCTCACTATAAGTCGCGATGCGGCCAGAGCCGTGTTGTCCGTGATCTCATGACCCACTCGTTTTCGTGTCACTGTTGAGTAGTATTGAGTCGCGATTAGTTTGTACACACATGAAGAGAGTGGAGTGTTCTTCTACTCACTCTCATGGTCTAATGTTACGGGAAAGTACGGCGGTGAAAGAGAGTAAGGAATGTCAGCCGTTCTAGGGAGTATAGTGTAGGCGCAGAAGGATTTGGGATTCGCCTAGTCATCGTATGCTCTTAGCTCCGAGTCTTATAAACTGCATCGCTCGATAGATAGTTGTGTGAATATAGATTCACAAAATAGGAATCTCGCGGTTGTCGTTGAGAAGTGTTGGTTGAACGCTCTTCCAACACAAGCTCTATAAGATCCAGTAGCAAAGAAAATTCTGTGTGAGATAAATAGAGAAGAGTGACGCTACTCGAGATCTCTAGAGGTGTAAGTGTGTTATGTGAGTAATTAGTAGAGTCTTCAGAAATGCGCGCGTGTGGGTGCATAGCTTTGTGTGAGTGTTGTAGTGATGAGTTGCCTAGTCTCTAGACGTATAAATATGACTTCTGCATACACTAGCCATTGTGGAAAATATATGATGTGGTATTGCGTGTTCAGAGTTGTGTATGTTTAAGAGGCTGTGTGTGTGTGAGTGCTATGTAGTGCTGTGCTGTGATTTGTGTTGTGTGTTTGTTTGTGTGAGATGTTTGTGTTGAATCTCTGATCGTGTGAGAAGTAGTGTGATATTAGTGGAGACGTTGTTCTTTAGGAGCTCTATCATCTTCTAGTCGGTCTAGGTGCTCTTGAAGAGTCTCTCATGTAGTCCGCCCATATAGTCTGTGAAGATACGACTCTCGCTCTGATAGAGTATAGGTGAGATAGTAGTCGAACATTGTATGTTATTGAGATCTGCGCATGGTGTAGGCATCACACAAATATATTAGTGGTTGGGTATTGGTTGACTTCTCCGCAGATGAAATGGACATATTATTGATCCCCCTCAACCTTTTGAGGGTTTATAGATGGTGCCCGAGTACAATTATTTGAAAAAGATTTTGAAATTTAATCAGAAATTATTAAAAAATTTGTACTCGAGCAAATCTTTTTTATTCACCAAAAATCCCCCACTAGTTATCTAACATATTCACATTGATAAAATTATTTACTGAGGACATTGACCTATAAGATGTGAAAACACATTGTGTAGCCCACACCACACAACCCAAACTTACAACACCCCCAACCAATCAACTTATATTTGTTAAAATGGGTTTCATGGAAAGGAAAGATAGATTAAGACTTTGTTTATCAGAAGGAAAAAAGGTATATTTTGTTAGTCAAGTGTATGAAGATGATATCATATTTGGCTCTACAAGAAAAGTCATTATGCACAGAGTTTAAGTTGATGCTGGCATAATGAAGTTTTAAATGAGGGTTATATGGCAGTGAACTCACTTCTTCTTAGGACTGCAAGTAAAGCAGAGAAGGATCGGATTTTTATCAGTCTCAAGACAAGTATGTGACTGAGATTTTGAAGAAATTTGGTTTTACTGATGTCAAGACAGCAAGCACACCTATGGAAACACAAAAGCCTTTGCTCAAAGATGCAGATGGTGAAGATGTAGATGAACACTTTTATAGATCCATGACTAGATCATTGAGTGTATTCTAACTTCTGTAAGGGCCTGATATTATGTTGCAGTATGTGCTTGTGCAAGATTCCAAGTCAATCTTAAAAGGTCACATCTTCATGCTGTGAAAAGAATCTTTAGATACTTAAAAGGTCAACCTAAATTAGGCCTTTGGTATCCTAAGGATTCACCTTTTGATTTGGTGGCATATACTGATAGTGACTATGCAGGAGCAAGCTTAGATAGGAAGTCCATAACAGGAGGTTGTTAATTCCTAGGGTGTAGATTGATTTCATGGCATTGCAAGAAGCAGATTGTGGTTGCTAATTCCATAACTGAAGCTAAGTATATAGCTGCTTCAAGTTGCTGTGGCCAAGTACTTTAGATTCAAAATCAATTGCTGGATTATGGATATAACTTTATGCAGACTAAGATTCCTATTGGATAATGAAGTTATATATGCATAGTTAAGATCGCTATTTTTCACTCAAAGATAAAGTCATATGAGATTAGCATCACTTTCATTAGAGATTTTATAAGAATAAGCTTAATTTCTAGATGACAAGATTCACACAGACCGAATGTTGTAGATTTTACTCACAAAAATAGCATTTGATGTTCGTTAGATTTCAATATTGATTGCGAGTATTGGATTGCTTAATCTTTGATGTTTGGAATTAATAAAAGGATGTTTGGAATGGAATGAAAAAGCTGCTAAGGATGAAATTGGAGTAAGTACTTGTAACTTAAAAGTTTATGTTGTTAAGTATAATTAGTGTTGCTAGTTATACTTAATACCGCTGAGTTAATACTGTTAGTTATAATTACTATTTTTAAGTATAATTAATACTGTGAGTATTGAGAGATATAGTAAGTGCGAAAAATAGAAAGAGAGACGTGTGAAAATAAAAACGAATGGAGTGAATGGTGAGAAAAGATTGAGTGATATAGTGACTAAAAAAAGGAACGAGAGATGTGTGATAAAATAGACAGATGAGAATTGTGAGCTAAAAAAATTGAAAGAAATCAAAAACAGATAGAGAGAATTATGAGTTAAAAGAACTAAGAGAAATCAAAAACAGATAGAGAGAATTTGTAAGTTAAAATACTAATTTGATGATGGAAATATTGATTAGAAAGGAATTAGAGTTAATGCTGGTGATTCAAAGTTAATGCTGCTAGGCATAAACTTACTGCTGCTAGAGAAAGTTAATGCTGCTAGGCCTAACTTACTACTGCTGGTTGTAAGTTAATGCTGCTAGGCTTAATTTACTATTGAGTTACTACTGCTGGGTTCGTACTTACTTACTGGTATGTTGAGAGTTAATGCTTGTTAGTCAATTACTTACAACTGCTGTCTGGAGAACGTTGTAATGCCGATTGAGGGTAGTAGAGAACATAAATACTAGAGTGAATGTGAAAGAGAGTTTCATTCTCACAATCCAATTTATAATCTATTTCAATCCCTTTTCATATACTCTTAATCATTAACCTAAACTCAATTCTCATCGTTAATCGTCAAAAACCGTCACAATGTTTGCTCCAAAGTTTGCTTTATTCACACAACATGGTCGCGTTCTTGGCTAAACCCACTAAAAGTTGCGGATTTGAGCAAATTTTGGATTTCTTGAATGCAAATCCTATCAAATATGCATTAACGATTAATCCTACAATATATACTTCATGTATTGAGCAGTTTTAGGCTACTGCAAAGGGTAAAAATGTTAATGGAGAAGTTTCAGTTACAAGCCTAGTGGATGGGAAGCAAAGTGATCAGTCACTGAGACAAGTGTAAAAAGAGATCTTAAATTAAAAAAAGAGCTGGAAGGAATTAAAAATGTTATACCCTATGTTGATATTTTGAGCAACTTGCTTTAATGGGTGGTTATTGAAAAACCTTTCTCAGAAACTTTACATTCTACAAAGCTTCTTTTTCCTCAATGGAAGTTTTTGATCCATTATATTCTGCAATGCCTAAGTGCTAAGTCTACTTACTGACAACGAATTTAGTTAGCACTTATGGCCTCTGCAATAATCTTGCTTAAGCCACAAACAGAAAACTTAATTTTTTTAAGTATATCTCTTGAAGTAATGGTGAAGAATGTGGATTGTAGTGGTCAAATTTCTAATGTATCCAAGATTTGTGCAAGTCTTTTTGGATAAACAAGTTGGTGATATTTGTCTATGATGATGAAATTTTGTTAACACACTCCAACACAAAGAAGGTATTTGGCAATATGAAAAGGGTTGGGAAAGGATTCTCTGGAGCAGTTACACCTTATTTCCAACCATGATGGTTAAGCTCAAGAAGAAATGGGTAAAGGTTCAGCTATGCCAACTGATCCCCATCACACACCCATCATTCAACCATCAACATCATAACTCAGAGAAAACAATATAGGAGAGAAATAGAGATAGGGGGAAACCACTTAAGATTTCCTTAGTCCGTGGTCCTACAAAGCTATAGCAGATGAAGCTGCCAATGAGGAAAATGTACCTACACAGTCCAATGACCCCAACCTCTCTCAAGAGTTAACACACGTGGAAGTAGGGAGGACAGACTGACACTTAAGGAATTGATGGACCTTTGTACCAAACTGTCTGATATAGTTCCTGACTTAGAGACAATAAAGACTGCTTAAGCAAAGGAGATTGCTAGCTTGAAAAATAGAGTCAAGAAGCTAGAAAGGAAAAATAAGTCAAAAACTCCAGGAATGAAAAAATTATTCAAGATTGGTAGATCTACAAAAGTTATTTCCTCTGAAGATGAAGGTTTGGGTGATTAAGAGGATGCATCCAAACAGGAGAGGAAAATAGCTGATATTGATGCTGATGTAGAGGTTACATTGATTGATGTGACTCAGGGAGAAACGATGATAACCTATTGTTTGATACATGTGGTTTTAGGATTGAGAGGAGTTGAGGTTGAGAAAGGTAGTTAATACTGTGAAGTTACTACGAAAGTGCTACATATAATAAATATTGATGATTTGACCCTTGTCTTAGGACTTTAATTGGAAATCAAAGCTGCAAACCAATGTTAAAGGGGTTTTATGATTCAAGAGTCAGAAAATTTACAACAACAACTACAACAACAACACCAGCTGCATCAAAACCTTTACAGGACAAAGGCAAGGCAAAAATGATTAAGTCTCGAGAAGCCTTTGATGAAGAAGGATCAGATTATGTTGATTAAGCAGGTTGCTCATAAAATGTTCTCAAGCTTAATTAAAGCTGAATTGGAAGAAAGAAAGAGAGGTTACAAGACAAAAAGAAAAAAGAAGACAACAATTAGTTTAATTGAACTCATGCGGGATAGCACAAAAGCAATGATGGATGCTGACTGATTTCAATGACCTCAACAATTACAAGCTGAAAGAACAAATCGCCAGTTATTAAGTATTGAGAAAAGTCAAAGTTGTATTGTACAACTCTTAGAAGCTATGAAAGAACAACTTTGCAGAACTAAGAGCAGAAAAAAGAGGGAATAAAGACCACCTACTCAAGCTTCAACAAAGAATGCATATATTGTAACTATTCTGAAAAACATGGAAGGAACATCTGAAACTGTTGAAAGGACGTAAAGTGTGAAGTTATATAGGTCATGTTTTACAATGCTTTTCAAAGAGTTAACATTTTTGTTGACTACTAAACAGTGTTGGATGGTTGGTTGTGAAAAGAGAGCAGAATGATAATACTAAGAGTGCAGGCACAGAGATTTTTGAACATGAAGTTGCTAAGAAGCAAAAGATAGATGATGCTAAAGTGGAGGATGATCATTGATGAAGGATAGGATGAAAGAACTGATGAAATTATTCTTGATGAAGAGAGTAGCAGTTATTGCTTATCTTTTAGCACTATTCTCCATAGCTTGTGTTGTAGGTAGATAATCAAAGAAGGATTAATTATGCCTACTTCAGATTTATAAGAGCTGATGGAAGTTCTAAAAAGGTACTCTAGCTTTATTCATTTGCTATTGGAATTTTGACAGAGAAGATTTGGAACTCTGTAGAATGGTGAAGCTAAAGCATGGGTAAACCAAGGCCTGAAGAGGGTTTATAAGAGAGTGTTAGGGGGGATTTATATGACAATGTTTGAAACCTGTTGTAGATTAGAATAGTTCCAGTTTGGAGGCACTCTTCAAAATGGATGAAAAAAGTGTTGATTTGGAAAGATATTAGATTCATGTGAGACACTTTCTAAGGCTACAATTACTTTGCTTTTCTTTATGATGGTATGGTTAGAGAACAATTTTTTCCCACTTACACCGTGCAACATATCTCATGCATATCAACAAGAAATGCTTCTAGTGATACTTGGTATGAAATGGTGTTATCAGCTTTTAAGATCATCCATAAAACAGCTTTATGATTTTAGTGACATCGTGTTTGGATGCTCTCTCCTGCTGTTTTTTAAAGCTTTTTATGATGAATCTGTGATTTTGTAGATAGTAATATCAATGTTTAGGTTGTGGATAGTTAGGCTTAATAGCCTTCTTGTTTGCTATTGGAAGTTTCTACTGACTAAGTGGATGTTAAGGGAAGTTTACAAGTTAATGTTGATGGCACGAAGTTATACTATTGGTAGTGAAAGTTTACCAACTGCATATAGGTTTAAATGCTGCATGAAGTGATTATAGCAGACAGAGAAGATATCAAAGATCTTAATCATGATGAAAAGATAACAGATTGCTTATGTGATAGAGATATGAGACTTATAAATTTGTAAAAGATATTATATGTTCATTTGGTCTAGAAGTTTTCATTATAGCTTAGGAAAATAAATATAAGCTAGTTAGGACTTCCTTGTATATAAAAGGAGGTTCTTATTCAATATAAACTAGAACAAGATTATCTCATTGTTTAGGTCAAAATATTCGTAGCTTCAAGGTTTTGTAACCCTAAAGCAAAAAATGTTACAGGTGTACTGCTTTTATTTAAAAATTGGATGCTTGTACTTAACTATGTGTTGTAGTAAAACTTATTTTGGTAGTATTAAAAAAAATTTTCCAATATAATTAATCAATGAAATTTACACAAGTATCATTGATAGATTCCAGGCTAATAAGCTTTATTATTAAGAAAATTATCACAAATCAAATTTATCTATCAGTAGTTTTAATAATAATATTATTTCAAATAATCAACTTATCCAAATAGACTAATCCATGCAAAAGAATGTATTTCAATTGGGGTATCAACACAAAACAATTGAAGAATATGTTGAGTCCCCCCCCGCCCCCCGCTCCCCCCCCCACCCCCCAGTCCCCACCCCCCCCGCCCCCCCCCCCCACCCCCCCCCCCCCCCCCCCCCTCCCCGCCTCCCGCTATGAGGGATGGTATGTGCGATCGGATGAGGTTGAAGATGTAGAATGATAATGTGGCCGATCGGTAACCAAATCTGTGGCAATAACTATGTTAAGCCTCTGCCTACGTAACATTGTCTTGGCCACTTTAACGGGATCTATCCTGGGTTTTTTTTCTTTTCTCTATAAAAATGCGCCATACCATTTAATACTATTAGCCGCAAATTCTACAATGTAGAAATTAATTTTTTATACAATAAACAAACCTAGGCCTCTGGCCTATGATAAATTGCCCAAAGGCTCATTATGCTTAATCCCATTTTGGAAGTTCTATGAAAGATTGATGTTTGACTTAGGAAAAAAAATCTGTGCAAAAATGGTTATGTGCATATGAAATTCAATGTATTTTCTCACCTTCATAGGCCATACATCTATTATGATCATTCACCTCAACAAATTTAAAATATCCATTTTACTCTTTTTGAATAAAAGTTTCCATTTGAATCAATCATCGTATGTTACACATCAACAATTCACAGATATCATAAGCAATTAACAATTAGATGCAACGTGTTGTATTATCATATACTTAATAAAAGTCAGATTATTAAAAATGTGTTTATAAATGAAACCGTGTGAAATTACAAATTAATTAAAAAAAATCATCAAAAGTGCATTTTATAATTCTTTAATATGGTAAGCTATTTTTTATAGTATATATATTTTATATGAAATAATCGATTATTAATTTTTTTTGATAAAAGTCATTATTTGCACCGACTTTTTTTAAAATCTCGCACAGAAAATTCCGATATCAATCTAATTGGGGTACAACGTGAAATTATCGCTGAATATTTTAAAACGACATAAAATTATCGCAGCATACGTAAGAATTATTTCTCAAATTAAAAAGGTGTAGAGCACCTAAACTACTTATTACATACGGTACCTGTCGTCGTGCATCAACGGTCGTGCAAAATACCTTACTAAATTCCTTATTCAAAAACGATTACATCTTATTTTGTATTAAGTTAAATTACATTCCACAATGCAACTGACTTTACGGGTTATATAGTTATAAGGCAATAATAACTTAATTAAAACCTTAAAAACACCTAAGTTTTTTTTTTTTTCTGTGGTTTTAGGAAATATTGTCAGAAATTATCAGATAAATTAGACAAGGGGGATGGTTGTGGAATAAAACCACTCCTAATTACTGGGAATGATCAATCAAGTGTTCTGAGGATGATGTCTCCTATAAAAGACTTAAACAACAAAACATTTGTATATTTTGACTAGCTCTATCTCCGAACCTATTATGGTATTTGTCCCTTTTTACTAAATGAATGAACGATATGTCCTCTTGTTATATATTTCAATATTTTTGTTTGACTTTTCTTTTTTTGTATACATTATTTAATTTTTAATTTGTGGTTTTTATATCCTGGTACGGTTGTAGTTTGCCACCGGGCCCTTCTCCTTGGGATTATGGTTTTTGGGCCTAATATATATAAATTTTACAAAATACACTACCATTCAACTTTTAGTTTTTTGACAGACATATATTAAACATTATTTTTTCTATTTTATATATACTTCATACTTGCCGATCTTTCATTACGATTCAATAGAATTTACTAGCCGGTAAAGATTTTTCGAATTGCGATCAAACGAGCCGACCGATATTGCATTGCTTCTGACATTCGTCACAACTCCACGTTTCATTCTAACTAACATGTGCTTTGTAAGTTTAATTATAAATATATTTATTTTACAAAAGTACCCTCCCAATTTAATTTAAAAAAAATATCGTCCCCTATCGACAATTACTCATTCACTTATTTAGTTATTTTGTGTTTGTATAAATTGCTAAACAGTTATAAAAAAAATTCATTGGTTTGAATACATGTTCATCCCGCAGTTAACGCGTATTACACTGAATCTATTAGTTCATTTTTACATGGGGACACACTTCCTCTTCAATTTATTCATACCGGAATTAGAATTATAGCTCTTAAACTTTATGCCAAGGCACAACGCCCGGGACTATTTGCCTTGTTTCTACACATGATAGCATCAAAACTGTCACCGTTTTACGTTCACAATTAATTTAGACATACTAATCGGCACCTTTAGCCCAATTGTAACTTTTTTGACGTTATCTATTTTTTTTCCTTGAGTTAGTATAGATGTGAGTTAGTGATTAACTTTCTTGGATACTTTTAAATATTTACTGTATTTTTTATTTGACTAAACTTTATCTATCAGATAGGTAACACTTATATCTATCCGGATTTTTCATTAAGAATTACTTATAAATTGAGCTAAAACATTCGAATTTCTATAATGAGCACTATTATTGCAAAGCATTTTTAATGTGATTTTTTAAATATGTGCCTTTATTTGGCATTATTTTTAAATTTTATTTTATTCTTTTAGATAATAATACTTTATTTACTCAACTCCTAATGGCTATCTAATAACTCTTGAAATAAATCACAAGGGCGTCAAAGACGCATTAATTCTTTATATGTGTTAATTTTATATTCTGTTATTTATTCTTTTTTGCTTTATGCCGACTATTATTATATTAACAAACTTTTTTGTCTAATTATTTTTAATCAAATTACACTTCAACTTCTTTAATTACAAAAGTGATTTCCTAATGAGAAAGCCTTTTGATTCATGAACAAAACGATATCAATAATTGATATGCTTTTTTAGATACATATGACTTTTTATAGGAAATGAGTTTAACATAATATACTTTTGAAAAAAAAATCAAAAACACTCCCTTAAATTATATTAAACATTTTAAAAATTTACCAAGAGTTTAATCAATAGTTATAATATATAAAAAAGTGGACGTTTGCAAGATATTTTCCGCTTTTGAATTGAGTAAAAATATGCCAGTCGCAACAGGATACGGACCAGTATTTCCTAGTTCTTTATATAACTGAAAGAGTAAGGGTTCATGCATCCAGAAAAGGATGGGTGTGAACAAGAGTTACAACTTTGCATGGCTGCGCACCGTAGCGGAAGCGGTCCAGGGACTAAACTTTTTGAAACGGACCTGATAACCCCAAAGGACTATTTTTGTTAATTCTTTTTACGATATTTATTTTTTTTACGAAAAAAATAGTCCTTCTCGGTTTTATCAGTCCATTGCAAAGTTAGTCGTTTATATGACTAACTTAGCAAAAGTGTTAACAATTGTGATAACCTTGGACTAACTTTTGTAACTTATTTTTCAGAGTTAGTCTAATAAAGATAACATTATAAACAGACCGATAACTTAAGGATTAATCTATAACTTCTACACTAACGGTTTTTTACCTAGTAAACCTTCATAACATCATGATTGGTCTATTTATTATTTTTTTTATATGTTCTCTTATTCTATAAAAATAAACGCGTGTATAAGACACTAACGTAAATCTTCTCAAGTATAGATGATATATGACAACATAGGAGAAGAATGAACTTAGAGATATCTATCGACCTATTAGCCACATTATAAGACGCTTAGAGCAACATCAATTGGTTATTTCTCAAACAAAGGAATATAATGGATTTAACAAGTTTAAAAGAGTATAATATGAGTTAAGTGCATGATGAATAGTTTTGACATTTCAAAACACTTTACTGGGGTGTTTTAACCCTCTAAATCATGCATTTATGCCCAAAATAGGTACTTAATCGTTCCTTTTCAGGTATTTCGCATTTGGAGGACATTTGAAAGAATTACATGTGACTTGGGCTCATTTGCGAGTAAGAAAACGGACCAAGAGCTAGGACTACACCAACATCACTCAAGATAATGTTCTCAGCAGCTGGAGACGGCGTCACCAATACAACGTGACGCTGTCACAACAAAGACCAAGACGACGTCACTGGATCCCACGACGGCGTCAGAGTGCACGACCCAACCCATTATCTAGAATATTCTATCTCATGACGACGTCACGACTAAAACGTGGTGCCGTCACCGCGATTTTCCTATATATGCAAACCCGAATTTAGGGTTTTGAGTATGTAACTTTAGAATAAAAAGAGGGTACGAACCCTAGTTCATTTAGCAGCTGTTAGGGATGATTTTAAGGCCTAAAAACCCTATTGTACTTCCTCCAACTCATGTTTTAATCAAGTAAGGCTTACTTAATCATTCAATATGTCTTGTTGTGTGAATTATTTATTGTTCTTGCTTTATCTTTTAACATGCTTGGACTAAAATCTTGCTATTGTGTTTATTTATGTTGTGATGAATCCTAGGATGTAGATCTTAGGGTGTTTGTCTTCTTGTGATGGATATGCATGTTCAGGTATTTAGAAAACCAATCCTATTGTCATATCGCTATTGATATGGTCTAGGAAAAAAATGATTGTATTATAGAAAGGATACCATCGGGTAACAGTCTTATACTACCTTGCCCCTATATGGTTGATCCACTCTTATATAATTTTACATACATTTAATATACCCTTAGGGGCCTTGTAATAGTCTTTATACTACCTTACTTGTGCGTTGCTCTAACATAATATTAAATAGACGGCAAGTTCATGTAATTCGCTCATGACTTAGGAAATAATTACATAGATCATCACAAGGGTGACAAAGCAACAACACTAGGAGAAGCAATCTAGGAAGTAATACATGATTAAATAAGCACAATTTTCTATCTTATTGTTATCACCACTAGCGTAGTTGTTATTTAGTTTATTAGCTAAAACCAAACCTCCTCTCAAATATATGATTTTACCTTGCCTTTTCCATAAAACATAAAAATTTACAAAAAGAATAATTCTCTCAACCTTAGAATTCTGGTTAGACCATGGTCAGCCTTCCCAACCTTTCCCGAGATGAACTATAAACAACCCCCCGAGTGCCTTGCCTATACTACTAATAAACGATTAGTTTGCGAATGCCTAAGGAGTTGTAAAACTTCGTTAGTCGAAGTCCTACGACGCCGAATCAGTTTTTGATGTAGCCCCGCTTTCTAGGGAATGTTAGGTTTTGATTATAGTTAGCTTAGTTCTTCTCGCTTGCAATACTTTCAAGTTGAGACTTTAATTCACGCATATTAGCTTTCTTGTAGTCTCAATATTTTCTTTTTGCTATTTGTTTGTTAACCCATTATATCGTCAACCACCATTGGGAGACGAGATATCCTATTTTTACTCTAGGTGGAACTACTCCAAACCAAGCACGTGGGCTTATAGGATATACCATCAATCTCCTCGTAGGGAACAACGTTTATGGTACCTCCCCTCCCCAACCACCCTTCGAATCTGCCACACATTTGGTGGTACAAAACCAAGGAGGCTCATTTCATGGACTTCGATCCAAGGTCCAAACCAACACCTCCAAGGATTTCTTTAAACTTGTTGGATTTACTTGACTTGACAGGTGACAATATAGGAAAGAAACGCGTTCCATGTTTATTATCAATGTTTCTCTTGCGATACAAGCTAGCAATTTGGCTTTGAACGCTTCTAGTGCAGTATCCTATCACCACATTTAGGCAGGATCTTATACCTGATTTCCTTGCTCCAATTCTTTCTCACCAAGAAGGACCACAAAATCTCCGCAATGTGTAATCGTATGTTCTAACATTCATGGAGAATCTTTATCCGAAGCATGGACTCGTTTCAAGGACTTACTCTAAAAATTCCCTCATCATGGCATAGACCTTTGGCTTCAAGTTCAAATTTTTATGACCATGTCAATCCTGTCACAAGACGAACTCATTAACCAACTCGGCGGTGGTAAAGCTTCATGACCTCACACGCTGAGATAATGGGCATTATTAAGAGTACCTCGCTCTAGACAACACAAAAGTGTAGAAACAACCTAAGGATTTTACTCAAGCTGTTCAAGGAAATATAAGTTTTGCTCAAGTTGTCCGAGTACATCGACCGCCAGTCTAATCGAGATCGAAAATAAGTTCAACGCTTTGCTCCGACACCAACCTACTCAAAAGTGAACAAAATCAACTTCCTCATGTGAGATTGCAGTTGGTCTCACGACATCAGTTATTGATAGAAGACTCCCGACAAGACTTTGTTGATTCACATCTCACATATCGATGAAGCTGTGAGGTTAGTGTAGATCTACCTTCAAGCCAGAGCAAAATAATATTGGTGACACTTATAATCCGTAATTGGAATATCAAACAAACCCTTAGGTGGATGACACCCCAAAATTCCCAAAACAAATTCTGAAACCCACCTAACCGGTTCTAACCCAACGGTTTGATCCCGACCCGTTTCTTCAACAACCGTCCTTAAAATTTTAATAATCAATCGAATATAGAAGGAATGGTTTCCAACTTCATGGCATCTCAAGGCACTAGACTGTCAAGTTTAAAGTCGATTTCAAACATCATCAAAGAATGGATGATCCAACAAAAATCGACATTGTGTTGACGGCCGATCACCGATTGAATTAGCGGGGTACATTACCTATACCAATACGGTTAAGAACTAAAACTGGGGACCTCCCCACCCCCACACCCAGTCTCGTCTGCTCGTTCATTCCCAACAATAGGACCCGTAATGGCTACCATAAATTCACAGTTCGAATCAACACCACCACGATCATCCCAGCACAAGCGTTCCCGTGACGACAAAACCGAAGAGAATGGGGAAGAAAAGAGAAACAGACCAGAAAACCATTCTGACTGTTCCACACCACCTGATCCATTAATTGCATTCATCACCAAAAAAGTCCTTAAATTTAATTCACTCTTTGAATCGCTCGGATTGGTTCCCCCATCGCCCAATGCTGAACTTGTCTGCACCAAAGAGGAAGATGGAGACGTGATGTTTATCGAAATAATCCCGAGGGATGACAATTCCCACAAGGAGGAACCCGAACCAAGAGTACAAGAGTGGAGTATTTCGTCATATTTCCCGACTAGGATTGTGAACTTTAGTCTACATCAAATACCTGATGTATGGCACTAATCCCTTCCAATATTTCTAAGGAAACCTGTAATTATAGAAGGAAGCTCGTTGAACCTCAAGATACCATGAAACATTGGGCATGTGCATGTGGAAAAAGCCTATATTGACCTTAACTCCCCCTTAATATCATGACCCGAATGATGTATAATTGGATCATGAGGAGAAAACTCAATCCTAGGGAAGATGCAAATGGAGGAATTAGTAATTTCACAGGAAGAATCAAAGGGATGCATGTCTTCGTAGGAAACTTCACCTATGTCGTAGACTTCATGATTGTCGAGGATATTAGTTCAATCTTAGACCCTAGGTTGTCACAAGTGGTACTAGGGAGACCTTTTATGGAAATATCCAACATGACTCACGACCCACCCGAAGGAGGTGTAAGATTCATTAACGGGACCGATGAAGTTGCCTATAAGATGCCCCATAAGATAGAACAATACAATTCACTGTCAGACTTAGAAAAAGAACATACCAAATCAATCTATCTTAGGAACGAGGAGGACAAGAGAAGAGGAGTAGAGTAAGTAATGAGCAAGATACTATGATTTTACAAAGAATGCCTAGAGCTTGGACCCGAATACCTAACAGGAGTGGATGACGAAGGAGAAGTCACGTTGTGACATGTGACTTCGATTCTAGCTACAAGACACATTAATAAAGAAAAGCGCTTCTTGGAAGGCAACCCAATTTACCTTTCCCGCATATTAGGAGTGTCATGTGTGTTTTAATTCTTTATAATTTGTTTCATTACGTTTGAATTATTTTGTAATCATGCTTTGTTTCTTAACCTCGACTTAATTTCAATCAAATGTATTTTGCAAACAATAAGTGTAGGGGAATTTATCTGGCTTTTGAGCCAAATTCAAACATTTAAATGAATTGTTTAGATTAATTCGCGTCAGTTTTGAGTCATATGATTGAACTGTTAAATCTCAGGTTTTGTGCAGCCATTTATACAAGAATTAACTTATGGAATCAAGTGCAGGAAATTTTTCATCAAAAACAAAAATTTCGTTTTTACAGACTGTGAAGACGGCGTCACGATTAACACGCGACGCCGTCACCACGACACCTATGACGGGGTCACCATAACCCTAACGGAGTCAAACGCCCAGGTCCAGAAAACTTAAAGTTTTTAATTATTTTTGAAAATAAAACTTGCACAACATTTAATATATGTATTATTCTGTTATAAACCTGCAAAACCTAATGAGTTTAACAATTCTTTCATCCTATCTATCGAGTCAAATCCTAAATTCATATTGTATATTGGTAAAACGCACATTTTATGCTTGGTATAGTTGTCTTTGTCTTTAATTACAGGTTATATTTGATGAGTAGA
This sequence comes from Tanacetum coccineum, assembly GCA_026074375.1. NCBI lineage: Eukaryota > Viridiplantae > Streptophyta > Magnoliopsida > Asterales > Asteraceae > Tanacetum > Tanacetum coccineum. The sequence continues at coordinate 10,982 of BQNB010064575.1, read as the reverse complement.
AGCTTGGAAGTTCTTAGCAAGTTTCATTGGATGATTCTCGGAGGACGAACCTGTTATCGCATGTTTCTTCTCCATTATTGAGTAAACCAGGGGAGTACTAGTTTCTTTTCCTTGTTTTCTTTTCCCTTTATTTGTTTTAATGGGTACTTCTAGAGAACATTGGGGACAATGTTCAACTTAAGTGTAGGGGGAAATAAGCCTTAAAAATTATTCTTTCGTTTGTCATTTGCTTTATCCTTAAAATGATGGGTAATATATCGAAACATAGCATAAAAGGGTGATTTTTACCAAAATTAAAAAAAAAATTACGACACATACCAACGAAAACCGAGTATTACTAGGGTCCCATGGATAGAAATTTATATGACTAGCACAAAAACCCTTAAAATTCCACCCCCACAATGTGAGGTCCGCCCTTAGATATTATACCTTTAGCTTGTTCGAGTTAAGGAGTGAGCAATCATGTGTGTCTATTTCGTCGTTACGGATGTGTATGCGTGGTTTTATCGCCTTTTCTGGAACATTGATATCGGTTATTTTAAGATTATGAGAGTGTATCGGTAGCATATTAAATTCTAGAACTTGTTTTTGTGATGCATCCTGAGACTGCATAGTAAGTATTAGGATTTGCTTGATAAGAGGCATTAGGAATAACCCATGTTTTAAACCTGTAATTGTTATGATGGTCACATCGATCATGTAACTATCCCATACCCTTGCCATGCACTCACCTAGAACAACCCCCCGAGCCTATCCTTTTTCACGATTCTCGTAATTTTCTGGTTAATCCGGACTATTACTGAAGAGCATTGTCACCCTTAAACTAATCGTTACACCCAAAAAAGCCTTAACCTACCTTTTATGTACTCATTTTTAGTACATTATTGTGTTTTAACCCAAGTTAATTATTGAGTACACGGTTGCTAAGTACTTATCTTGTAAATACATTTTGGCGATTGGGATTCATGGGTTAGTATTTATTTTCACGGTAGAAGGGGACAATTGTTATTTTGATCTACCTCAAATCGGGTCATTAGTTAGATTGTAAATATCGAGCATGTAAAAGCTCAAGTATAGGGGTACATGTTATAAACCCCATGTTATGATGTATTATGTTATTCAAAAAAAAGAAAAGAAAAAGAAAGAGATTGATGTAGAGTTGTGTAGAGTTTGTATATCTTCGTCCGAGTCTTAGCTTAGCAACCAAACCAGCGTGTATTCGTGTAAATAATTAGCTAACCCTTCCACTCCAAATTCATCCAAAGCCACCCAAATGTATTCCATCCGTTTCCGTTTCTATTATATGTTATCTTACACCCACACCCCACAACCCTTTGAAAAGACCTCTTAGATAGTAATGAATAATGCTTGCGCCCAGCGGTAGAGGTTTGATCATTTACCAAGCCTATGGTAATTTATATGCTATGACAGGTAATGAGTGTTGATTTTCCGTCTCCCCCTTTTGTTATAATTTATTATACACCCGAGAGAAAGAGATAATCCCAAACACTTATGTGAGGTGCTAGTGTATGCTTTTCGTGCTTTTAATTACGAGGTCTAGAAGGTTGTGTTGTAAAATACTTTTAAAGAGTAGGTAAAATGACTCTCATATTGTTATTGTCTAGGTAGAAAAGCTCATTTGCTTGAGGAAAAGCAAATCCCAAGTGTAGGGGTATTTGATGATGTGTCATTTTATATACTTTTCGGGGTCGTTTAACCCCCTAAATCGTGCATTTATGCCCAAAATAGGCACTTAATCGTTCCTTTTCATGTATTTAGCATTTGGAGGAAATACACGTGACTTGGGCTCATTTAGAGAAGAATCAGACAAGACTACAGACCAACACCAAGACTCTTGAAGATTTGTGCTCATAGAGCCTGGAGACGGCGTCACCAACTCTATACGACACCGTCACAACCCACTTAGTGACGGTGTCACAACATTTCATGACGGTGTCAGCACGCACCGACTCCCACGCAGATCTAGAAGATTCTACTCATGACGGCGTCACGATTAAAACGCAACATCGTCGCAGCAATTTACCTATA
>BQNB010064574.1:0-35266 GCA_026074375.1 Tanacetum coccineum | reverse complement strand
GGCCTAACTGATAAGCTACAATTTCTAGATTATCCTTAATAAGAGTTTGTCGCTGTTCATCAAACTATTTTTGAAGTATTTCATATGTTTTTACACATTTTTTAGAACAAGATTGTACCTCTGTGTTAGACCCTGAGGAGTTTGAAGTGTAAGCCATGAGAGCAAACTCAGTTGGTTCTTCTTAAGCTATATAACTCCAATCATATCCCAGTCCTTCTGAACAACCAATGCAATAGAGGTCTCCACTGGTACAGTCCTTCTGGTGTTGTCCATGCTCCTATACCTTTCATCTTCATTCCTGTTCCCTTGATTTCTTGTTGCTCTACATTCCCTAGCAAAATGGCCCCTTCTATGACCGTTAAAGCATTCAACCTTAGTTTTATCAAAACCTACAGGTTCTTTACCATTGAAGATTAACTTTCTTCCAGTTTTCTTATAAAATCGCTTACCCCTCATAAAAAGCATGGCCACCTGCCATTTAAGGTCCATTTCTTCTAAATCATCATGATCAATCTGCTCTAGGTTTTCATCATCCAGTTGTGGACTATTTGACTGATTAGCAAAGAATGAGAACATTAGATCATCAGTATATGTTGATGAAGAGGCTTGTCCCTAAGAATTATGGCCTGATGCAGTAGAAACACCATTAGCAGTATTAACTTCATTAATACTGTTAATGTCTTCTGCGGAGAGAAAGGACACATTCTAAGAGTTTGAAGATGATCCAGATGAACTTTTGATGTCAGCTTCAAACACTTTGAGGTTATTGTACAGATCATCTATATCCAAATCATCTATACCAGTTTTGTTCCTCATAATTAAAGCAACATTATTCCATGATGAAGGTAGAGCTCTTAAGAATTTCTGATTTGCATCTTCATTAGAGACAGCTGCACCATGAACTTCTAGTAGGCTGATAAGTTTTTGAAACCTATCATATGCTTTATCTAGGCCTTCTGTGTCAGATACAGAAAAGTTTTCAAATTGTTGCTTCAAGACATTCTTTTGCATCTTCTTAGATTCAACATTACCACCAAATCTACTCTTGATAGCAGCCCACAGAGTTTTTGCATCCTTTATACCATGGAACCTCAGTTGATATTCATCAGGAATAGCCAAAAGTAAAATACTTTTAGCTTTTCTTTCTCTTTGTCTTTGTAATAGTGCTTGAGCAGTCTTTGGAGGTACTTTAGTTACAACACCATTTTCATCTTTTGTTGTTTGCACAGGTTCATCACCATTCATGATTACTTGCCACAATGCATAATCAGTGTTTGTAAGGTACTGCTCCATCCTCATGCTCCAAAGGGTGTATTCACCTTTTTTGAGGATAGGTAACTTTACAGAAGACACCACACGAGGAGATTCTACTGGTGCCATTTGAGGTGTAGATTCTTCATGTGACACACCGTAAGAATTTAGATTTCACTTTTCGTTAAGTAAAAGTCATGTACTGCAGGTTTTCGAATTTCACCGTTAATCTCAACGATGAGTCATCTTATGATCGTCATATACTACTCCTTGTCATGAAAAGTTTAATTAGCACGCGAATATCACCATTATTGACCTTGTGTCTAAAAAGATATTTTAGAGCGTGTAACGATAAAAACCATACTTATTTCACATTTATGAAACGAGGCCATTTACCTGTAGCACTTTATAAAATCATCTACGTTCAACTTAATAACCATGAAAACCTTAAATTGAATTCAAAAGAAATATACACGTATGAATACATAAACCAATATATGATAATAATAAAATATCCATCATTATAGACTCTTACACATTACCCTACTCACTTTCTCAATTTGAAAACTCCTATCATATGATACGTCTCAAAACATCTGACACAATTTGAAATGGAAAAGATAAGAAATAGTAGGGATTCTCTAATAGTATTAGGAAAAGACAATGATGACTAATAGTATTAGAATTATCGCTATGATGCAATAGTGTGTAGTACCATTTCACATATAACATCTCAGTAGCCAAGTGAGAATTTTATGTATAAGTAAAACCTATTCATGCACACTTTTAGTATAAACAAAACTTTAAAAACAAGAAGTAAGCAATACGGTTCGAGTTCGAGTTTCGTCGAGGTCAAGAGCCAAAGGGGCGTCGGGATAAAAGGAGTAGCAACCAAGTGTGGTTCGAGCTTCTTACCACCATCACCTTCCTCATCGAATAACGAGCTTGAACCTCGGTGAGTCACCTCTTAGTTTAACTATGTCATTATCCTTGTAGCCTAACATTCGACCAAAACCAAAGCACGTCTAGTCTTGGTTAACTAAATGAAAGCCTCGACCTTCCTTGGCTAGTACACGACATTTAACCCATGCGCGGTTTGCATGTACGTACACATGCAAAGATCTTGGTTATGTCACACATAAAATAACGACGCGTATTCAAGCTAGTAAACAACATATAATGCGTGTAAAACTAATGACGAACCAATGTCTATATAACAAACATTAAACAAATAGAAACTTGACTTATGAAATGCTGGCTCACTAGGGACGATTAGACGCTAGGGTATACACGAGTTGCATAGAGTTTTTCTTGTGGTGTGAACTCGGTGTGATTACCTGAGCGTGACAAGGTGGCATGTGAGAAACCACGATGAGCCGTGGCTCATTGTTGGAATGTCACAACCCCAAAGGAACCCAAGCAACCCATGCTTGTTGTTTCGTACCAAGGCCTCACACCTACTCGACACTAACTTGTATCGTATCGCGTGCAAACGAGCCATGGCAAGTTGCCGCTGCTGTTGCAGCTGTGCGTTCTGCAAGGGACGAGAAGGTCGTCCTTGTGTCTCGAGATTAAGTCTTCTCGTTGCTAACCATGCAGGACGTAAACATGCAAAATAGATAGAAAACTATTTTATATATGTTGTGGGTCTTGCTGCGGAAGAAAAGAAACCGAAAACAGTGAGTATTAAAACTCACTGTTGTTGCGTCTGTTGAGCAGCAAAAAGAAAGAGAAAAGAAGTAGGACATGTGCTTTATATAAATACATATGATGGGTTATGTTGTGAAGAAGAAAACACAAAACAAGTGGGTACAACCCACTATTGGGCACGACAGAAAACAAATAGGAAGGGAAAGAAAGAGTAGGCCACATGGGTTTTGTAATATATAGCAATAATGCATGTATCAATTTCTAAAACTTGCATAAATTCTTCCTTGACGTAAGAAGCATTAGAACGTGCATGTTTTGAGTCCTTTGGGTCGTCCCATGCCGAGACCCAAACAAAGTGATAAATTAGTTAACGAAACGATACTATTATGAGAAAATTATAAGCAACGATTTCCGATGAACTAGGAATAACAACGGCGAGTTTAAAGTATAAACGAACTTAGCACGGTTTATATAAATTCTTTGACACTAAAATATTTAAACACTTATTCGGGTTTAAAACATGAAAATAATGAAGAGCGTAGAAATTAAAATGTGAAAAGCTAAATATTCGATAAGCCCTATTTTAAAGAATTAGAGGATAAGTGCTTAATTACACATATCTTTTACCTCTAAAAACGAGCTTAAATGACCAAAAACAGACAAAAACTGCCAAATATATGTTTGTTTTGCATTTGTATTGTGCAGGAAGTGGATATCATCAAAAAGACAGAAAACCAAGCCAAAATGACAAAACTGAGCATGGAATGGAAAAGACTGTGCAAAATCAAGGCCAAAGTCCAAAAATGTCAAAGTCAGAGTCAATACTGAAGAATCAGCAGTCAAACCGGAGCCGGACTGTTGTCCTCAGCATTGCTATTTGATGGTGGAATAGTAATTCCAACTCTTGTCGTGATGTAGTTGTCTTGTTTGCTTAAGGAACAACTTTTGGAACCAGCTTTGACACGGATGTTCATTGCTGTGGTCGTGAATTTCGGAGTTCTGAACGGTTATGATCAGAAGTCATTGATGAAAAAGGAACGAGTCTTGAACTGGTTGTTCAAACGTCATTGCCATAAAGACCGAGGCTTGATCTGCTGCGATCAAACGTCTTTTGAACATTAAGGAACGGGGCCTGAAGTGTTATTTTCAGCAGACGCCATTTGATGATCATCAGATCAAAATTCCTTGAAGCCCTGTTTTCTGAGATATCTGTCTTTTCCGCAACCAAACTCTGAGTCCTTCCTTTATAGGATTGAATGATGTACCTGTACTTAAGAGAGTACCTGCACTGACATCAAGAGCTTGTTCGCTTTCACATTGGTTAGTGATATCTGCATTTGAACCATTTGGGGGTTCACTGTCAACCTTTGTTGTGCTAGAGGCGAATGTCTTTCTAGTTGGAACCCATCTAAGAACCACATTTTTGAAAACTCTACCCGTCGGTTTCCACCTAAGACAAGATCTAGGAGTCATTGTTTTTTCATGCACCGGTGTAGTCTTTTTGATTGAAAACCTATGTCCTTTTGGGATCTGTCTTTCTGGTTTCTTTGCAACACTTATTTGCTCTACGGGTTTGTTTCGGGTCGTTGTCTTATTGGATGGAACCTTAGCACGCGAGTTGACTTCTTTTAGGAATTTTATTACACAAACGTCATGATTGGCATTAAAGACACATTTCTGACATGTCGAGCAAACAAAATGTTTGGTGTTAGAAAAATTTCTAGGGATCCTAGAGTGTTCTTGTATTCAGTTCTTTATTCTTAAACCTCCTTAGGTAGTGATATAGAACAATTCGTTTGAGCTATTACCTAGATGAGCTTAGTTGCAATATGTATGAAGGTTTCTGCATGGGCTGATTCTATTCGCTTAGGCAGATAATGTGTAGGTGATTGGGTTTGACAAATCGTTACTCAATCAATTAGGAGGCAAAACCGTTCTTTTGAAATGTTGGGTCGTTCAGTGATATAAACGAGTCGGTTGTCTAAGCAACAAATGGTTTCATTGGTGTTGTAATTGGTTTCCTCAAGATTGATGGTTTTGCGAACGTAGTTATTCACACTATTTCCTGTTAGTTTTGCAAACCCTTTTTTCCTGAAAGTTGAGCTTTGATATTTTCTTCATTATTTGCGCAATCAAGGTTGTGTGTTCTATGTTCTTAGCTCTCGTTGTCTTGATAGAATCAAACATTTCTTTGTATGCCTTTTCAAAGTCTCATTTTCCTTGAGTAACTTAGCCACTTTATGGTTACAATTCGATGTTTATTGTTTCAATTACATCTATGTCATGTTTTAAACCTTGGGGCTTAATTACTTTTACATTCAAAATATTGACTTGTTGCGCTTCTTTTAAAACTTGATTTTAATATTTTCCATGTTCAAAGATTTCGACAACATGTGCTTCCATTCTTGAAAAATCTTTTTGAAATTGGGCAACAGTCTTTTTAAGACATACATATTCAGACTCGAGTGATTGATCTGAGAGTTTAGTTGTCATGTTATCAGTTAATTTAGCCGGTAAAGGACATATGTCATGACATTGTTCAGCATTCTGGTCAACCTCTCCTTCATTATTGAATTCAGGTTGTCTTCAGTATGTGTTGGCTGAGCGCAAAAGATACTGATTTCAGCTAGTGTTGTACCTCAGCCATTGGCTCTTCATTATATATGGGTCTGATATCTGCATCATCAACATGTGCATCATTCCTGATCTGCTGCTTGTATCTTGCTCTTGTGATTCTGTCTCATTGCTTTCAATGATAACTAAACTAGCATCCTATGCTTTATGAATTCAACCTTTTCCTCTGTCTGTCCGCGTTCTGTCTTTCATTCGCTGCTGTCATTACTCCATCTTTTATGCAGGGCTCTTTTTCAATCGACTTTTTAACCATTATTCCATGTTTTGGGATCAGTGTTTCACGGAAATATCGGGAATATCGAGTCGAGTGTATTCTAGAATGCCTAGTTTCGTGTATAACAATATATTAATCATTCAAATGATATGTGTGTTGATGAAAATTTGAAATGTGGTCTCGGAGTTCATTTAATAAGAAGCATGGATCCAATCTTTGAAATTCTTTGTTGTCAAGTTGCTTTTCTTGTTGATCACGTTTAGGAAATCTTCCTTTCATGCTGTGAAAGTCTTTAGATCTTGAACAAGAAAAGTGTTGTTAAATGCGCGTTTGAATCCATCCTCGGTTTCGACTTCCTTTTAAGTATTGTTTTTAAAGACACTTGAGGTGTGAATGGAAATTTCGTTGAAAAGATAACCATGCAACATTATTTTGATTTGTCATGTTTAGTTTGCATTTGTTGTTCTTTTAAATCTGAACACGAAGATAAGGTATCTTTCTTTTCCATTTTATCGTGAGTTGAAGTGAAAATGATTTTGGATCTTAAGTGGATGTGATGTGATTGAAGTTGTGGTTATGTATGCAATTCACGTTCACGGGATTTTACACGTCTATGATTAAAACCGATAAATAAATTAACGAGATTTTACGAAATTAATAGAAAACCGTGAATGAATAATCGTTTGTTGTTAAGGTTTGAGCTGTTGATAGAGTTGTCTTTTATGTCCTTGTTTACGGTTTATTTTGATGTTTTGATTAGGTTTAAGTTGTGACGATTAGAGTCCAAAGTCCAAAGATGACATATAAGAATTTTACTTAATAAATTAAGCAACTCGCCACCAAGAATGTGGTCAAACCGCCACCTGTTTTGGCAACTCGCCACCAAGCAACTCGCCACCAAGAATGTGCCAAACCGCCGTTTTCAAAACGTCATTTTCAAACTGCTATTTTTAAACCGTCGTTTTCAAACCGCCGTTTTCAAACCGCCGCGTATAATGTCAACCCGCTGCTTATAATATCAAACCGCCGTTTTTAAACCGCCACCTATTTTCAATTATTTTAATCAACCCGCCTTTGACTTTGGTCAAACCGCCGGCTGACTTTTTCCTTAAAATCCGGATCTTGTCCCTACTTTATGTTAACCCTCCACTTAGAAAATAATATTTTAAGCAACTCTCCACGATGAACACTAGCATGAACTAGGCATAATCGAGCCAAATCAGCTTTTTATCCACGAAAATAAGCTAGATACTTGTAATCCTAAGTAGGTATTTGAAGATTAAACATACAATAACATGTATTTCTTTGTGGATCTTCAAAAACGAAGCAACCCTCCACGAAGAACACGAAAATAAATTCGAATCTTTTATGCTAGATCTCGAACTTGAGGCTTATGAATCTCTTGTAGGAGCAACAATACTTCTTCCTTATCATTTATAGCATGAATAACCACAAGATTAACCAACAAAGTAAGCCAAAATAATCTTTTTAAGCCGTGGGCTTTTTTTAAACAAAATAAGCCATGAAATTTGCTAATCAACCACAAGAATCAAACACAAATCCACCCTTTGCTCTGATACCAATTGTAGGATCCCGTTAACACTTCATAACATATATATCATACACGAATCGAACTAGAAAAGAGAGAGAGAGTTGATCTTTATTTGAAACAGCTACACCATGAACTTCAAGTTGGCTGATAAGTTTTTGAAACCTATCATATGCTTTATCTAGGCCTTCTGTGTCAGATACAGAAAAGTTTTCAAATTGTTGCTTCAAGACATTCTTTTGCATCTTCTTAGATTCAACATTACCACCAAATATACTCTTGATAGCAGCCCGCAGAGTTTTTGCATCCTTTATACCATGGAACCTCAGTTGATATTCATCAGGAATAGCTAAAAGCAAAATACTTTTAGCTTTTCTTTCTCTTTGTCTTTGTAATAGTGCTTGAGCAGTCTTTGGAGGTACTTCAGTTTCAACACCATTTTCATCTTTTGTTGTTTGCACAGGTTCATCACCATTCATGATTACTTGCCACAATGCATAATCAGTGTTTGTGAGGTACTGCTCCATCCTCATGCTCCAAAGGGTGTATTCACCTTTCTTGAGGATAGGTAGCTTTACAGAAGACACCACATGAGGAGATTCTACTGGTGCCATTTGAGGTGCAGATTCTTCACCAGACATCTTGTATTGTAGGTAGAGTTCTAGATCTGGTTGAGTTCTTCTTATTCAGAGTTTCTCTACAAGCTCTGATACCACTTGTGAGTCCCAATGAATAGATCTTCTTAGCTTGTTAAAGCTTAGCTAACTTGGATAAATCCAAACTAACTATGTGAGAAACTATGATTATGAATACTACAAGTTATGCGGAATCTAACTTGTAATACTAAGAAGAACAATGTAAACAAAACTTTGAATATATATTGATTGCAAATATTCTGCCTAGGTTACAGAATAACTAACTATGAAAACTTATATCACTTGTTGTGAAAATTGATATCTCTAACTATGTCGTAGGGTTCCTTTTATACACTTAAGGAAAACCCTAATGGGCTTACAAAACGCGTTAAGTGATCATGCATATCTATTCCTAATATAACTCATGCATATCACTTTAGTAGTACTAACTATATAACTATCAGTACTAACTATTATACTAACAGTACTAACTATACTGGCAGTACTAACAATGTACTGGCAGTACTAACTATAACTAGTAGTACTAAGTGTAGAAGCTCTGAATCCCAACAAGCTGGACAAAGAGTATGATCAATGTGTAATTGATAAGAAGAGTTTAGAAATAGAGAATAAAAATCTCCTAATTCAAAATGAGTGTTTGCTAGCTGAATCTGTGTCTAAAGATATTTGTTCTGTTGTACTTAATTCCGATGTTGCTGTGCCCATAAGCGTTGAACCTCGATCTAATTGCGTTAAGGAACACTCTAGAAATCTGGAACTTGAAGCTGAGATTTTAAAGGTGAAACAACTACTTGTTGAAAAAGAAAAACGATGTTCTTTCATTGAAACGAAATATCAGGAACTCGAGCTTAAATTTCAAAAGTACAAAGAATGTTTTGAAAATCCACAGGTTTGTAATAATTCAAGCTCACCTGAACTTAATGTATTTTTTGAAATCAACAAGTTGAAAGATCAGCTTCAAGGGAAAGATGAGTTACTCAGGAAGTTAAAGGCTCAAATCAGTAACATGAAAGAAGTTAGTGCCGACCCCAACCTGAGTACTCTAGAATTTCAAGCCCTAGAAACTAAAAATACTCAGTTAAAAGAGGAACTCACTGCTGTTAGGATTAAGAATGCTAGCCTTAGGGATGAAAACGTGTCCATTAAAAAGCGTTATCAAGATTTGTATCAGTCTAAGGCAGAAAGTAATAGTAATGTGAGTAGTAGAGCAGTTGTCCCTGAGAAACCCAAAGTACTTGCTCCTGGCTTGTATGCCATGACGCCCAAGTATATCCCTCCTCAGAAAAGAAACAATAGGGAAGCCAATACTCCTTTACCTAGGAAAGAGACAATATCTTTAGTTAAAAAGACTAACGTGTGTGTAAATCTGTCTACAGGAATAAAATCTGTCACTGAAGCTAGCAAGTCAAAATCTAAGTGCGAGACGAAGACCCATAGGAATTTGCCAGCTAGGAGTGAGAACGTGAAGCGAGTAGATAATCCCCTTAGGAATTTGAATAAAAGGAATCATGTTGATTCTAGTTTAAGTGTTAAACGTACTGGATTTATTTCGAAGTCTGTTTCTGTTTGCAAAACATGTAATGAATGTTTGGTTTTTGGTAATCATAATAAGTGTGGTGTTAAAAATTTGAATTATGTGAATGCTAAAAACCCCAAGGTCAAAAATGATGCGACTATGAAGCAAGTTTGGAAAGCTACTGGCAAAATATTTACTAGTGTTGGTTCTAAGTGGAAGCCCACAGGAAGAAAATTTACTTTAGGTGATACGTGCCCTTTAACTAGGATCACTAAACCTGAAGTAGTGCCTTTAGAAAAATCAGGAAGCGTTAGTACTAGTGAACCTGCTAATAATGTCATTGTGACACCTAGGTTCTCTAAGAAGCCTCTCACTAGTTACAAACGTAAAGATAGAAAACTAAAGGACATTTCCACTGGCAGTCCCCCTAATACAGAAACAAAGGCTGTCAATGATCCTATGAATGTTAATGATTTATCTGCTAACCAACTGGACCCCAATAAAAATTGGGTATCCGATGTTCCAAATTCTACAGCATCCTCAGTTTCCTAATGCAGGTCGTACATATCGTCCTTTGGTAATTGGACTCAGGCTGTTCACGGCATATGACCGGTGATCGTTCAAAGCTCATCAACTATGGGAAGAAGTATAATCTAAATGTTTGAGGGGGAGATTCAGTGCTACTAACAGTCTTGCAGGAAATGCACACAAAGGATTTTTGGACTTATTCATTCTTCTCACATGAGTTGTATCTAATCTAAATGTGAGAAAAGCTGTTGCTCATTTTGTTGCTGAACGATTAGAACGAACCACATGCTGCTTCTTCAGACAGACTGATTTATCACTCTAGTCTACGTATATTTCAGGTCTCGTTTCAATATTTATTGAATATCTGTGCGTTAAAGTAGTATATCTATATCTTCATTGATTGATGGGGAGCTTAAATTTATTTTAAGTCCATTGTTGATCAAAACCATACAAAAGTTGCATACTTTTGATCGGGGGAGAAAATATGACTTAAAAAATATGACTTAAAAAATGTGACTTAAAAATATTGATAACTAATGATTCAATTGTTTATATGAGTTAGCTTGAATCTTGCATGTGCAAAACAACTTTTGAATATCGATGCACATGTGTAGGGGGAGCAAAAAGAGTAACATCTTCTAAAATGTCAAGATACCAAAACTTTTGTGTTATACACAAGTATCTTGATAATCTACATAGAATCTTTTGCTTCATGATCTTGGTTTCATATATGTGATTGGATAGTGGAAATTGCATGGGAATGTATCATCTCATATCCCTCGAGATATCTTTCTAAAATTTGATAGAGCTGTTGAGTGTTGATCTGTTAAACGGTTTTCAGCAGGTTAAGCTTCTCAGTTCCTATCCTTTTTTAAGAACCATCAAAGCATTTTCCTTCAAATGATTTTAAGGCGACTTGATAAGGGTTAATACTAAGTTTTGACCAGAGTTAGGTAGTCTTCTGCAAAACTTTTGTTGTGTTCAAACGATTTCATCACACTTCGACTATTTTTCAAAGTTTTTGTGCCATAGACTTCTACGGTACTTAATTGTATTAAGAGGTCGACCCTATGTTTGCAAGTGAGCCTAATGAAGCATCTGGACATAGGTTATACTAAACACGAATTATACGGTATAGTCAACAGATAGTAACTGTTCTGACTCACTCTTTACCATTCTAGTAGTAGCAATGCTATTAGTGTGTTAGTCTACGGACATCTGGTCTAGAGAACAGTAAGCATACGGGAATCTGATACTTCGATATTGGAGGAATTAAAGGCTTTGAGCTGGAAAACCTGTCAAGGAGGTTCTTATAATGAATCTACCAGATCACAGGTGCAGTACTCGCACTGTAATCATCGATCCTCATGGAATCAAAGGTTATTGCAACCGAAAAGATTGAGTATCTTCATTTATACTTAGTCCCTTCAAAATATAAAACCCTCAATGTGTTTAAAAATGTTTTTCTAAGAACACATTAAGTGGATTTTCATATAAATGTTTTTGTTGGTGATCAATTTTTGAAATTAGGACAAACGACTCAAGGAATCGATGTAAACCACATGCTCATACTCAAAGATATCAAGAAAGCTAAATACTTAAAGCTTCGACACCTCTGAAATCAAAGTCTTCTTCAAAATGTTAAAGATATGAAGAATTGAAGAAGAAAGAACATAAAAGCTTTCAAGATTACAACAAGGTTTAGCATGTCGATCCAAAGTTTAGCAAATGGTAAATTAAAGTAAAGACCACATGGAGTTCATGGAATCAAAGATCAGAATCAAGTTATCAAGTCATGATGAAACAAGCTTTAAAGATTAAAGTCAAAGTGAAGATTGCTACAGCAAGCACACAATATCAAGAGAAGATTACAAGGACTACGAGCTGAAGAAATCTACATTGAATGCTACGACTCAATTTTTGCAAATCAAGAGTGACCTCCCTTAGGGGGAGATTGTTAGAAACAAAGAAGTCTCGGTCACTAGTAGTTATTTAGCATTTACTAGCTCGTTAATTAATGATGTTTAATGTAATCGGGCCGACAAAGAAAAAGCCCGAAAAGCCCATCTAAAGGCCCATATGGCCGGCCCCTTTGAGGGTTATAAATACCCTTCACATGTCAAGGTTTAGAGCATGTGATGATCTCTGTAAACACAAAACTCATATCTCTTGTATGTTTTTAATCATGTTTTAGGAAAACACTAACGATCTTACCACTTGAGATCGTTCTCCTTTGTACGATCTAAATGAGATCATTGTAGCCCTAAGATCAAAGGTGTCTTTGATCCTTGTTATAGTTAGGTAACACGTTCTATCATGATCAAATAGAATTGGGGCTTGTATGAATGTAAACCTTGTTAAATAACATAGTTTTTGTTTAAATTCCGTTGCACATCAACAAACTTTGTTATTATAGATCCTAGATGAGTGCTTCCCCTGCGCATCAACAAACTTTGTTATTATAGATCCTAGATGAGTTTTAAACGATCTTCACAATTGGTATCAGAGCCATGGGGCTCTTGGTCTAGGATCTACAAGGTGTGTTTGATGTCGAGTTTATGAAGAAAAAAAGGTTCAAGTTTTCTGTTTTGGGTACTAGTCACATTCGGCAACATCAGGGTTTGTTAAACCCTAATTATAATCAAAACAGAAAGCATGTTTTTGTGTATAACCGACATCAAAGGAAGGGCAACAAGTGTTTCTTGGTTCGATATTAATGTTGTGTTACAGTAAACACGATGCTTCGTTTAAGGAGAATGCTAATTTATGACGGATTCGTGACAGCTTTGTGACACTAAAAAGCGTCGTCTGAATACTTAAACAGTGGTTACAAGTTAGTACTGCTCGCGTTGATGTTTCTACTGCTAAAAATACACGAAGTTTGTTGGCTTTCGTTTGACACAACAAGCAGTCGATGCTATAAACAAGAGAAAAGGCAGCAAGTATCAACATGATTGAAGGTACAAAGAAGCAGCAGACATATAAGCTGATAATTGGAAGTATAGATGTTAATGCTGCTCGTTATGTTTTAGTGCTGCCAATGGCAGTTAATACTGTTAGCCTTATCTTTGAAGGTTAGTGATGCTGCTTATGATTATTAGTGCTGCTTATGTAAGTTAGTGCTGCCAGGAGACGTTAATACTGCCAAGTAACTGGTTAATGCTGCCAAAGGAAGATTAGTGCTGCCAGTTCATGTTAATGTTGCTATCACTAAAGGTTAATGCTGCCAGTTTATACTTAGTGCTGCTAGTATGATTAATACTGCTAGTATATTTTTAATGCTGTCAGTATTAAATTTAAGCAGTTACTACTGTTCGATTAAAAGTAGTTACTACTGCTTGGGCTTAAAAGATACTACTGCTAGCTGTGTTCCATATTGGATAACACACAAAGGATTAGATCTCAGTTGGAACAGGATTTTAAATGTTATATGGCTAGTTTTGGGATTTATTGCAAGAATTGGTTATGGAGATGATTGTTTATTGCTTATTTAAAGTTGAAGTGGAATTACTTAGGTACGCGTTCTTATCATATCTCAAATCGCTTACAACATTTGGAGGTAACTTGTTTGTGTTTTTAATGTTGTGACGAAGACTTGTCAAAATCTAGCAAAGGTGTGTGATCTACAAACTTATGGTGCTCAATGCTCACATTTTCTATCACTTGGTATGTGTCTCATAGAAGATGAAGATAATTGTCAAGAGATTGCGATCTACTTATATTTCACAGATTTATTTATAAGTTTGACGTCACGCAGATAGTACAAGATATAAGACACAAGTTTGGGTTGTTCTACTTCAGCATCAAATTGGTAATACTTAGTTTTCTTCATTAGTAATCATTACATAAAGCCTACATTCAAGAAATGGTTATCATATGGGTTTTAGGGGAAGCTTAGTGTTAAAATTAACCATTTATATGCTACATCAAGGTGAAGGTTTTTACTACTGGTAGTTATTATTACTACTACTAGTTTCAGTTTCTACTGCTCAAGTTCATTTATCTTAAGGCGCGTCATGGAGGGTAATTTGAGTTGATGGAAGGCTGGATTAGGAGTGATAGTGATTTGTGGTTGTCGAAATCAAAGTTGCATACTTTACTCCCCTATTTGATTATGACAAAAAGGGGAAGAAGATTTACAAAGAAGATGTGCAACTTACAGATCCTTGGTGGAATTGTATGGATCCTTATTCTTTCATATATATATTAGCTTCAGGGGAAGTTCGTGCTTATTTTGGTTTTGTCATTATCAACTAGGGGAGAATTGTTGGGAATTATATTTGAGTTGATAAGACAAAACATATGAAAGATGAAGGACTTAAAAGATAAAGGAGGAATTCTTCAAAAAATGGAAGATTACAGAAGATTTCCTAGATGATAATTGTAAAAATTAGGAAGATTTAGTTGTTTCCTAATACTTATCCTTTGTAAACCTAATATCTCTAGTATATAAAGAGATATAGGTCGTATAGTTTTTTGTATGTCAAGATGTAAACACCAGAAAAGTGTGTGTGTGTGTGTGTGTCTAGGGGTCAAGTCCTCTAAGTGGACGCATAGAATTTGTGTATTTTAGCCTCAAGGATCTTTGATTCTTTGTTATAGTTTAGATAACACGTTCTACCATTGATAAAGGTAGAATTGGGGCTTGTAGTAGTCATTGTAGAAAAGATAATGATGAAAAACCTTGTTGAATAACTTTGTTCATTATGCTATTTCCGCTATGCATATATTCTATGTTCATTGTTATTATCCTAGATAAATGTTCTAAACAAACTGATCTTACAACGATCTAAGGAGTGATTCAGACTCCACAAAGAAAATCAAAAATTCCAAAAAGAATCTTCTCGACATGTCTCTTGGAATTGATAACATTTAGGTACCTAGAAATGTCGATTAATATTGACACGGGTGTGTAAATAAAGTTCTAACAAGAGTTCAAATGCTTTCAAAACATGTCATTTCTAATTTTTCTTTATGGCTTATGTGCAAATATCAGTACATTACTCGGACTTCAAATAAAGGAAAGTTTATCTATAAAGATAACTTATCCTAACAACGAGAAAATCAACTTTTCTCGATCTTGAGCTGTTCTTACAAGACATTCAAAGTTTTGAGCTCAAGAAAAAGGAAAGTGTACGTTTCAGTGCACTTATCCTAAGAGTTAGAAGAGAAGTCTTCTAACATTTTGGATTTTCAAAAAGTTGAACATAATTTCTCAAGAATTCTTCAATGACAAGTTTTCACAAAAAGTGATCTAACATTTGATATCATTCAAAATTGTGTGTACACTCCTCTCCTCACAAAGTTTTCCAATACAATTCTTTTCCAACAAATTGGTATCATTTTCAAAATGTGTCAATGTTTGAGGGGGAGTTTTTCGAAAACTAAAGTTTTTAATGCTTTTGGATACATCATCACGACCATTCTTATGTATTCCAAACATTATAAAGAGTCTCTTAATAACAACTCAGTAATAATAAAGACAACTCAATAGGATGTTCGTTATAAGATACCCTAGTGTCCGAGCACAATTTTCAAGAATTCTTCAATGACAATTCATAATTTTTTCAAAATTGTGTGCTCAACACTGCCTCAAACTCAATTTTATATTCTTTTTACAACTAGGTATCATTTTCATTGGTGTCAAACATTTGTAAAATTGAGGGGGAGCAAGAAGAAAAAGTTCCACATAATTCATGATGTAACAGTTTTCTCCCCATGGGATTTTCATGACAAATTTTAATCACTTGGTATTTCAAAGACTAAATGAGTTAGTATTTAAAATAAGAGGAGAAATGTAATTAAAATGTTATCCATAAAATAATAAGTGATCTAAACGACTCAAAGTGCTTTATATAGTCTACGGAAAAAGGTTTTATGGTTTCGATCTTATACCCAACAACATCTTAATTTCATGACAATTTTAAAGTCATAAGGTGGTTAGGTTAGGTATTAGTCCTATGATCCAACCAGAACCGGAGGGATCTACCCAAGGACACACCATAGTTAGAAATAGGAGTCCTTAGGTATGATTTGGAGATGAATGAGTAAAGGGAATAATGCCGTGATGTTTATTTCAATACACTATAAAATATATAATATAATACCACAAGAGCAATTAAGAAAATTTCCTAAGGAAAATTAACTCTTAAAAGATATATATAATATATAATACGTATATTTAACCGGAAAGAATAATCACCCGGGTCGTTTCTCCAACGACTTGTGAAATTGAAACCTCGTTTTAGCTCGGATTATGATTTGAATAAGAGAAAGGATATTTTTGAGTATTTATAACTACTAAATAAAAACAACAATTAAAATGAACAATTAAAAGCAATTAAACACTTAAACAATTAACGGGAAACAAATAAAACGCGATAATTAAGCAAATAAGACAAAATTTAAACTTTAAAATTGAAAACTAAATTTCTAAACCTAAAATAGGATAAAAGAAAATTTTAAGAATAAGAAAAACATTTTTTTGATTATTTTTGAATTTTTTATGAATTAAAAACTATTTTAATCTAATTAAATCCAAAAAATAGCAAATTAAGTACTAAAAATTTAGAAAAATGATTTTTAAACTTAGAAAAGTCTAAAATAATATAAAAACTCAGAAAACTATATTTGACTATTTTTAAAATTAAAGTCCTATTTTTAAACTAAAAATTAAAAGCTCAAAAATAAAAATTAAAATCTAAAAGGTGTAAAAATGATTTTACTGAATGTAAACCTACAAGTACTTTTTATAAAACTAAAAACTATTTTTTTGAATTTTTATAAAACTTTTTTCTATTTTTTTATAAATTTTCGAAATTAAAAACTTAAGAAAAATGATTAAAAATTTTATACTTAATAAAAAATTACCAAAAAATCAGGAAAAGTCTAACTAGTAACAAAGAATACAAGAAAAATTAAACTAAGTGATCAGCTTAACTGAAAAGCCCCTAAATAAGCCCTAATAAGCTACGGCTTATAAGGAAAAAGGAAAAGAAAAACAAGTATAAAGATTAAATAGTGAAGAGTATGGTTGGATGAGCTAATGAAGCACAATGGTTAACACACTTGGTATCTATGCTAGAGGTTACGGGTTCAAAGCTTGGCACACCCCCTTTTTGCTTTTTTTTTTTTGAAAACCAGATGCTAAATCTTACTAAGCAAAAAATTCTAAGAACTTTTTATAAAAGCAGTATAAGCTTAAAGTGAGAAATAAGCTCTCTAAGAGCTTATTTATGATCTGACCACAGTAAGTGAGTTTTTAAGCTCACTTTAGCTTGTTTACACTAAAAAGCTTGCACAATCTTCAATATAAGCTCAAATGTAAAAGTAAAAACTGTTCTGAATAGCTTATGATGTATACTAACTAAAAATGATAAGCTACTTCCCTCTCTAACACTCAACCTTAACTGAATCTAATGATCAAACCTGCAAACTCATAATTTACCCTAAAAAGCACAAATTAAAATTAAGCTATTACTTCACAAAAAAACTATAAATGATCCTGACCAACTAATAAACTATGAATTAAATCAATAAAATCAACTCCTACAAACTAAGATTTCAAAATTAAAAGCTACTAAATTATTACTACTGTTTTTGGCTTTTTGGATTTTTTATGAACTTTTAAGCTAAATTTAACTAAGCAAATAAACTAGAAATAAGAAAACAAGCTTTAATCTATTTTAAGCTATATGTTAACTAAGAACCTACTGAATTTTAAAAAAAAGGAAAAATGAGTGAAAGCTACGAATAACTACTTTTAATTGAAGCACAAAAGTCAGCAGTGGTAACCTGAGTTTCCACTGCTGATGCAATTGACCAAGGATTCAAAACATAAGTGCGGGTTACCAAAGTGGTTTCCCTTGCACTAGACTCTATTTATAAGAGTGTGAGAACAATATTTAAGCACAATCTAAGTCTTAGAGGCTTAGATCCAATTTCTAGCAAGCTAAGAAAAGTGAAAAAGTGCCCTGGGTGGCCTGAGCTAAAAAAAGAAAAGCCTCAAAATGCTTAAAAACTCAAACTAAACCTTCAAACCTTTTTAAAATTTGATCAAATATGAACTTTCAACTGTCCAAAGTAAAAGTACCAATTATCTTTGAATTTTTGAGGTCAAATAAGACTAATCCAAACACTCCTTTACTGATATGACAGAATTTGATTGAGCTTATGAAATTAAATTCCACTTAACTAAACATTAATACCAGATAACTAAAAACTTATTTCTGGCTTAACTAACATGATCAAACAACTGAATAAGCCAGAGATCTAAAATCTACACTATGCTAATGAAATTTTTTGGTTTTTATGGTTTTATGACAGATTAAACACAAATCTAAGACCTAACTATACTAAACTAAAAACAGATAACATGACATGATTAAGAAGCAATTTAAAACATAAATAAGCACATAAGAATCAAATAAGCACAATTGATAAGCTAATAAGCAGATAAGCAAGATTAAAGCTAGGAATCTCAGAATTATAAAAGTAAAAGAGAGACTTACTTGAGCCTTAGCTTAACAAAGGTATAAATGTGCTCTTAGAGCTATTCTACAGCTCTGGCTTATTTAAAATAAGCCAGTAAAGGTCCTTGGGAGGCCTTAAATATTTGACTCCCCTTCCATAAGCTTATAATCCAATAAGTTCAAAGTATTTAATTGATTTATTAGGTATAAGTATGATTAAGGTAGAATTAAACTCAATTACTAGCATAGAGACTAGTAAGAGCTTATATGAGCTTATTAATTCATACTATAACATTTGAGAAGAATTGAAAACTTATGAGTGAAAAATAAAAGTGCTTATGACAGATTATTTAAGAGCAAAACTAGATTTCATTAAAATAAAACTTGATTACATTATCAAAAGAAAGTTACAACTGAATTTTAAAGGAAATTACAATAAGCTAATTTAAGCTAAAATCTACTAAGCTACTACTACTCAATTCCTGTGTGTGTGTGATAGTGAGGGTATTTATAGGCCCAAGTTGAAGCTTCTAGTATTCCTTTGCATCCCAAGCTCCTTCTAATCTCAGCCAATCATTCCATCAATCATTTGAGAGTCATCTTGAGCCGTTGGATGAGATTCAATCTCACACGGATTGCCAAGCTGTCATTCTTTTGATGTGACAGCTTGTGCTAGTTGTGTAAGTGATAATAGAGTAAAAACCCGTCACTCCTTGTGCTTTCTTCATAGCCATGTGGCACCCTTGCTTAAGTGAGCCACTTAGAGTGCTTGATTAGACAATTCTAACCCTGCTATCATGTTTGTGAGCCCTTGAATTGTCTTAATTGACGCCCTTAAATTGTAAAAACCCTATGATTTCACTGAGGGGTGATTTAGGGAACGATTAAATAACACCCTTTGGCGCCCTTTTTATAACTGAAACGGGTAAAAACGTTTTAAACTTTGGGGTAGTTGCACTTTCAGTCCCTGTGGTTGTTTATCCAAGTATAGTGTTTAAATAACTTTAAGTTTTGACAGTTTAAGACCTTGTAGTTTATGGAAAATGAAATGGGCTAAGGTAATGGGCTTTTGAATCCGGGTAAGGAAATTGGCCCATTTAGCTTTAAAGGACTAATTGTGTAACTTTTGGAAACTTGAGGGATTCAAATGGTAATATTGGAATTTTTGTCCTTTTATGGATGACTTTTGTTGACCAAGGTTGACTGGAGGTTGACCACATCTTTGACTTTTTGACTTTTCCTGGCTTGGCTTTCCATCCTATGGCTTTTCTTTGTGCGCATCCCGTTTTTTGGTGTTGTTATGTTTTATCCCTCCGTTGTCCTGTTTGCCCGTTTTTGGCGGTTTTCTTGTGATTTTTGATATATCCGTACCTGCACACACAAAACACAAAAACAAGCATATATTTGCCATTTTTAGTCTGTTTTGGGTCATTTAGGGTCATTTTTGGTGTTAACGGATATGTGTATTTTACACCTATCAAAATTCCCCAAACTAAACGATTGTGTGTCCTCACGCAATATTACATGCCTTATAACCAAATACCTCGCAACTTCTCCAAACTAAACCTTTGAAAAGTAGCAAAGATCTTTGTTGAGAGAGTTAAGAGATCACAAGTTATAAAACACCTAATCCATTTTCAAAACTTTTCTCTTTTGTATGATTTTTCTTTAATATATTTTCTAACTACAACTTATTTGTGTAGAATAATGTGGCATTTTTTCATTACCTCATGTAACTTTTAAGGATCATAGAACAAAAAAGCACTTGAAAAGTGTCTAAGAAATGATAACTTCAGCATTCCTGATTTTTTTTACTTTTCCATGCTAAGCTTAAAAATAAGATCACCATTTTAAGTACGAGCTAAGATGCTAAGACTACTTATAATTACAACTTGTTGAAATTTTCTCTTCCGACATAAATCATATATTTAAGTGTGTGTGTTCAAATTAATTTAAACATTAAATCCACAAATTTAGATAGTGAAATCCGACCAAGCTTTACACATGGCCTTTGGGCTAATATGTTAAATCACTGATAATCACAACTCAAAGCAAACAAAAACCTCCTTAGCTAAGACATCGTTGGTTCACTTGTCCCATTAATGACTTTCTTCTCTAGCATCCCACCGTCATCGGGTAAGTGCTAAGGCTTTTGACACCCCATCCGGAGAATAATAATCGAGACGCATGAACTTCTGATGAAAAAGCCTTGTAGACTTTTGCAAATCTTGGTTCAAAAGAATACCTTGGTTTTAGAAAAGGAAACTTTTACTATTTATTTTCTAACTTGCAACATTATTATTACTATTTACATTATTAGGCTAGGAACCGGTATCACTTTTCTTTCGACGACACATCGGCCACGCCTCCGACAAGAGCTCATGTACTTATTATGATACCAACCCTAAATATACATCCTCCATCCTTTCTTTCGATGTCACATCGGGAGCGAACCGACAAATGCCCATGTACTTTATTGCGATGGAGTTTGTATATTACTTATTAACACTAAGGATTTATAACTTGCATTTTTTATTCACCAACTAAATTTTTTATTTTTTATTTTTTTTAGAGTAAAACTTACTAATAACACATTATTTTTGCAAATAGAAAATTTTCATTTTAGAAAACCAAAGTATAAACTTGAACTAAAATTCTTATTTACCAACGATGTTTGACTTCATTATCGATAAAGCTTTTTCTCTAAATATGTTGATTAGACTTTTAAGAGTAAAACTCTAATTTGTAAAAATTAAGGAGAACACGTATAATTAATCATTTTAAGAACTCCGGGGAAGAAAAACCACAAGTTATTCTTATAAGCCTTTAAGTTTTCTAAATAAACCTTGTTTAGCATCCTAACTCGTAATCAATACTATCATCTCTTATTCTTTGCAATTTAAAATCTCTAATAAAGAGATTCGCAAATACTTAGCCTATATAAAATCCAACTCGGCATATTTAAAATCTACTTAAGATTAGCACAAGTCTTCATTTACTAATGATTTCAAGTCTAGCATGTTTAAAGTCTAAATGAGACTAGCACAAACTATCATCATTAATTGTTAAGGGAGAAAGCTAGAACTTAACACGTACGATCGGGTAAAAAAATTACTTCTTATTCTCACCAACGGAAAACCTACATTCGTGTCTTTAACACTTATTATTATTTTTTATTTATTTTTTATATTTTTTTATATCTTTCCTACAAATAAGATCTTAAAAATTTAAAATTTTTGCTATTTTTGTGGGAAAACGGGTACGTGAGAACAAAACAATAAGCAGGCAACATCAAATCGATAGATTCCCTCCCCAAACTAAAAAGAAACATTGTCCTCAATGTTTAAAGTCGGGCCTCTACGAAAATCTAAGCCGTTTATGAATTATGCAAAGATAAACGTGAATCGATTATGATGAAAGGATATCGGATCTCCCCAAACTAATTTCAAACAAAGGATAGGAAGCTCGAGTGAACCGGGACACAACACCGAACACGAGAGGCTTCAGAAATTGTTGGTTTAATCCTGCAAAAATGCACAAGAACAAACAACAAACAACGAGAAATCGGAAGATGCTAGCCTCAACACATCACAACACATCATTAATTAGAAAATAGAAAGAAGAAAGAAAAGGATAAGCATGGGGTAAACTCCTACGAAGCGGCTTGTTTTTGCTCACCGAGTCGCAAGCTCGACTCGATCCCTGAATTTAGTTGTCCTTAGGGAAAGTTTGGAGATCCGGGATAACCAATGGTGGTGTATCCCCTCCATAGTAATGCTTAAGACGATGGCAGTTGACTTTGAAATTTGAACCATCGGGATGAGACAATTTGGCTGTGCCATAAGGAAAAACTTCGGTAATAGTAAAAGGACCGGACCATCAAGACTTGAGCTTTCCAGAGAAAATCTTTAATCGGGAGTTGAAAAGTAAGACTTGATCACCAACATTGAAGATTCGGTTCTTTATCTTGGAATCGTGAAGTTTCTTTGTCTTCTCCTTGTAGATTAGCGAATTCTCATAAGCTTGATCACGAAGCTCACTAAGTTCATTGAGTTGGAGCTTTCGATGATCACCCGCGGTGTTGAGATCGAAGTTGGCATGCTTAAGAGCCCAATATGCCTTGTGTTCTAGCTCAACTGGTAGATGACACGATTTTCCATAAACTAGCTTGTAGGGCGTGCATCCGATTGGAGTCTTGTA
Organism: Tanacetum coccineum; assembly: GCA_026074375.1. NCBI lineage: Eukaryota > Viridiplantae > Streptophyta > Magnoliopsida > Asterales > Asteraceae > Tanacetum > Tanacetum coccineum. Next base: position 12,597 of record BQNB010064574.1, on the reverse strand, counting down.
AGCGGTCCTAAATGCCCACAATGCATCGTCTAACTTGTCTGACCATGAGGCACGGTTTTCTCCTACCGTCCTTTCTAAGATTCTTTTGAGACCTCGATTCGTGACTTCAACTTGACCACTCGTTTGAGGGTGGTAAGCGGTGGAAAGACGATGTGTGACACCATATTTAGACATGACTCTATCAAACTTATCGTTACAAAAATGGGTTCCACGATCGCTTATAATCGCTCTTGGAGCACCGAATCGGGAGAAAAGGGATTTCAAGAATTTAACAACTACCCTAGCATCGTTGGTGGGGAGCGCCTTGGCTTCAACCCATTTTGAAAGATAATCGACGGCTACTAGAATATATTTGTTACCCCTAGACGACGGAAATGGTCCCATAAAATCTATTCCCCATACATCGAAAATTTCACAAACTTGGATTGCATTTTGAGGCATCTCATCACGATGTGAAATTTTGCCTTGTCTTTGACATGCATCACAAGATTTGATCAATTCGTAAGCATCCTTATAAATCGTAGGCCAAAAGAAACCGGCATCAAATACTTTCTGAGCGGTGATATTAGCACTATGATGGCCCCCGGTGGGTCCTTCATGACAAGCTTTGAGGATTTCAAGAGCTTCTTGGCCGAATACACACCTACGGATGATTTGATCCGCACATATTCGAAAGAGATAGGGATCATCCCAAAAGTAATGCTTTACATCCTTGAAAAACTTCCTCTTTTGTTGAGTTGACATTCCTTTGATGAGAAAATTCCCCGCGTGGTAATTTGCTATATCGGCAAACCACGGGGTACTTTGATAAGAATTCACAGCATTTAATGTTTCAAGAGGAAAGGTCTCGTTAATCTCTTTTGGATCAAAAACATTTTCGTAAGGGTTTTCAAGACGAGAGAGGTGATCGGCTGCATAGTTTTCTGCACCTTTGGTATCGATTACTTTGAAATCAAATTCCTGAAGAAGTAAGACCCATCTAAGCAATCTTGCTTTGGCGTCTTTTTTGTTGAAGAGGTATTTCAATGCGGAGTGGTCCGTGTAAACAACACTTTTGTTCATGATAAGATATGATCGAAACTTCTCAAAAGCGTAAACTACCGCAAGCATCTCTTTTTCGGTTGTTGTATAATTCATTTTTGCTTCGGTCATTGTTTTGCTTGCGTAATGAATTGGTCTAAAATGCTTCTTAATCCTTTGCCCTAGAACCGCGCCTATTGCATAATCACTTGCATCACACATGATTTCAAAAGGTTGATCCCAATTTGGAACAATGAGAATTGGAGCTTCGGTTAACTTCTTTTTCAATGTTTGAAAGGCTAGAATGCAATCTTCCGAGAAGTTAAAAGGAGTGTTTTTCTCTAAGAGATGGGTCATGGGTCGAGAGATTTTCGAAAAGTCTTTGATAAATCTTCGATAAAAACCGGCATGCCCGAGAAAACTTCAGATTCCTTTAACGGTTGTTGGGTGAGGAAGCTTAGAAATCACATCGATCTTAGCTTTGTCGACTTCAATTCCTTTCTTCGAGATCTTATGTTTCGAGAACGCTTCTTCTTCACCATGAAATGGCTTTTCCCAATTTAAGAGCTAAGTTTGTGTCTCACACCGTTTAAAGCATTTTTTTTTTTCTAATTGGTGAGCCACGTAGAAAAGAGAATTTCCAAAAACGAAATCATCCATGAAGGACGTTCCATTGTTTTTTTCAAACATGTCATGGAAGATTTGCCCATCAATACACCTTTGAAACGTGCCACTGTGATTACATAAACAAAAGGCAAAGCGGCGATAAGCAAACGTTTCCGTCAGGGCAGGTGAAGGTGGTCCTTTTCTTGGTCTTTTGGATCCATTGGAATTTGGGAATTACCGAGAGAACCATCGAGGAAACAATAGTATTCATTTCCTACGAGTCTCTCAAGCATTGTTCCATGAATGGCAAAGGTGAATGTCTTTTCTTGTAAGCTTCTTCCAACTTACGATCAATCTATGCATACTCTCCTCATCCCGTTACCAGTCTTTGTCGCACAATTCGTTATCATCATTGGTACACGGTTATTTCCTCCTTTCTTTGGTACACAGTGTACTGGGCTCACCCAAGGACTATCCGAGATTGGGTAGATCAATCCAGCGTCAAGAAGTTTTTCAACCTCTTTTTTAATGACATCATGGATCTTTGGATTAACCCTTCTCTGATGTTGGACCGCTGGTTCATAGTCGTCTTCCATTAGAATTTTATGAGAACAAAATTCTGGGTTAATACCCTTAATGTCAGAGAGCTTCCAAGCAATTGCTTGCTTTCGGGATTTAAGAACCTTTATGAGAGCGGTCTTTTCATCATCACTCAAATCTTTGGCAATTATGACAGGCAACTTGTTGTTATCTGCTAAAAATGCGTATTCGAGATGAGGTGGTAAGTCCTTAAGTTCAACTCGGAGGTATCATCGATTGGAAGATTCGCATAATTTAAAAATATTTACAAACTTTAAGCTCTTTCCTGATTTCTGGTAAGTAATTTCCTTGATTTAGTGACGGCGAAGGATCACTATTGAGAAGAGATTCGAGAAGGAGAATGTCCCCCTCTGGGTCATAATAAGCTTCATCAACTTCCGGTGAAGTTGGATCATCGGCTATAGCAAGAAAAGTATCAGCTTCTTCCAAAAGTAGAAAATCACTATCCCCGAAAGGAGTGAGAGTCGGAGAAGAATTTGAAACAATCGGATCGTATCCGGGAGAAGGATTTCCATATGCAATTTTATCGGAAAATCCTAAAACTTCTTGTGAGTATTCTTCACACGTAACATCAATAAGATCAACTTTCTTCAACGATTCGAGATTGTTGTACGAAATAGAAGGCGTATCACCACATTTAAGGGTTAAAGATTGATCATCATTTCTAAGCGTTATCTCTCCTTCATACACATCAATTAAAGCATGAGCCGTCCTAAGAAAAGGTCTCTCGAGTATCAATGGTACTCGAGGATCGGCTATGAAATCAAGAACAACAAAGTCGGCCGGAAAGTAAAACTTTCCTACCTTGACAAAAACATTTTCGGCTACACCGGTTGGTTTAGAAATTGTTCGGTCGGCTAATTCTAACACCATTTTAGTATCATTTAGGCCTGGGAGTCCAAGCTTTTTCCAAATGGAAAGAGGCATGAGATTTATGCTAGCACCTAAATCGGCTAGGGCTAAGCAATTATCAAACTTCGAAAAATTACATGGGATAAGAAATCGACCGGGGTCACCTAGCTTCTCCGGAAGCTTTTTAAGGACAACTGCACTACAATTTTCATTCAGAGGTGTCTTGGTTAACTCGATTAACTTGTCTTTGTTATTAAGCATCTTTTTGAACATCAGAGCAAACTTTGGCATATGAATGAGAGCATCCGCGAAACTTAGCTCAAAGTGAAGATTATAAAATTCCCCATAAACTTCTGAAGCTAGGATATCATCCTATTCACGGAGTTCCTTGCAAGTCTGGAAGGTAGGCAAACTAGTCTTGGCCTTTTCAGAGCAAAGAAGGTTCTTTGATTGGTTTTCTTTGTTCTTTTCCTAGTCCTTGGAGCCATTTGAAGGTTGGATGTCTCGGTAGCTAGTAGCTCCGTATGCCTTTGTCAACCTCACTTTCCTTTTCCACCACTGGCGTGGAATTGTGGAGTCCGTCATAAGATGCACCACTTCATGTGGTAATTTCCTTGGCTTCGTTCCTAGGTTTCGGAATGGTATTGCCTTGTACGAACTTGAACTTGAAGCTTGGTGGTATGCTAGTTTTTTGGCATAAAACTTAGCATCATGTTTTGAAAATCATCTTGCTTCTTTTGAGAATCATTGTAAACTCTTTGAAAGTCATTTTGGTTCATTTGAAAATTATCCAACTTCATTTGCAAGTTATTCATGTTCGCATCATTAGCCTTAGCATAACTTTCAAAATCTATTTTAAACACACCTTGAATTTGTGAAACGGGAGGTAAAACGTGATTAACCAAAGGTTGATTTGTTGGTGGTTGGAGTATGGAGGGGCTTATAAACGGCTTCCTATGGATTGTTTTGACGATTTTTGTTGAAATTGCCTCCATGGCTTGAGTTCGAATTGAAATTGTTTCCTTGATATCGACTTTTTCCTTGGTATGTTTTTGAACAAATAGTTTGATTAAAACCGGGTGGTCTCATTTGGTTTGCCAAATTAGGAGGAATTTTCTTGAACAAAATTGCCAACGGCGGCGGTTTGTTGGAATTGATGAATGTTATCATGAAAAACGGGAAATTCATTCCTTGTTAACAGACAATTGTTGAAGTTATGATTTGAACCACATGTGACACAAACTTCCTCAACTGCTTTGACGGTAGTAGGAGTCAAACATCTTTTCACTAATCATCTTTTACTAATCGCCTCAATCGAATATCATTTGTCCTTCAAGAAAGCTGCGAGTTGTTGAAATTCAAAAGAATTAGAAGGGTAGAAGTAGAAAGAGGAGCATTCGTACTCACTTTTGGTTCAATTGCACGACTTCTTGAATATCCGAACCTTAGATTTACTCACATAATGGAGCTAAACCATCACGAGGCATCTTATCTAAAAAATTTCCACCCGCGGCGGAATCTAAAGCATCTTGATCATTGGTATTCAAGGAATTGTAGAACGTATCAAGTTGGTGTAATTCCGAGAAACCATGATGAGGACATTGACGAAGAAGTCCTTTGAAACGTTCCTATGCTTCGTTTGAAAGGGTTTTTTTTCCATTCGGCTTTTGGTAGAAAGTGGTAATTTCATTTCGAAGGTAAGTTGTTTTCAAAGGTGGAAAGAATTGGTTTATGAATTTCGAGACAAGATCATCCCACGTTAGAATCGATCGAGGTGGTTCCTTATCTAGCCAAGTCCGGGCTTCACCTTCGAGAGAGAAAGGGAAAAGCAAAAGCTTAATCGAAGTATTCGGAACTTCGGGATGTCTAAACGTAGAAGTAACCTTGTTGAAAAATCAAAGATGATTATGAGGGTCTTGTTTACCCGTAAATTGATTACTTTGAACAAGATTAATCAAAGTTTGTTTAAGCTCAAAATTGTTTGCATTTATTGGTGGTACAACAATTGCATCTTCGTATCCCTCGATGGGAGCTTGTAGCATTTGAGCCATGGTACGATTGTCGGCCATTAGAAACTCGGGTTCCTCAACAATAACCGTTGTTATTTGTTGTTGTTGACGATTTCGATTACGAGCTTGAGATCGAGTGCGCATGCACTAAAAATAAAGAAATTAAAAAGAAAACAAAAATTACACTAATTTTTTTTTAAAAATTTTAAACGGATACACGGAAGACAACTTAAAACCAAATAATCAACTTACTTCACGGTAGCTCTTAAAAATTTCTTTTTAAGGTGAGCCGTATTTCGTAAGTGACACAAATCGCAAGTTTTTGAATCTTTGGTTCGATTTGGGAACTTTTCAAGTTCACCGGAACTTATTTATGATAATACCTCAATTGAAGGTATTATATGTTGGTGTTTGTTTACCAACTTCGTATATTTTATTTCTTTTTAAGGACAATTTTTTATATTTTTGATTTTTTTTATACGATAACTATACTAAAAAGAAAAAGAAAATATTTTTTACTTTTTATATTTTTTAAAAAAAAAATTTTGGATTTTTGAAATATTTAACAAAAATGAAACTTTCGAGGACGAAAGGATCTTCAAACCAAATCAACAAACGTAAAACGAAGGAATCTTTAACACAAGTCCCCGGCAACGACGCCAAAAACTGGTTGTTAGTTTTATATACTAATAAAATATACAATATAACACCACAAGAGAAATTAAGAAAATTCACTCTTAAAAGATATATATAATATATCATACGTATATTTAACCGGGAAGAATGATCACCCGGGTCGTTTCCCCAACGACTTGTGAAATTGAAACCTCGGTTTAATTCGGATTATGATTTGAATAAGAGAAAGGATATTTTTGAGTATCTATAAGTACTAAATGAAAGCAACAATTAAAAGCAATTAAACACTTAAACAATTAACGGGAAACAAATAAAACGCGACAATTAAGCAAATAAGACAAAATTAAACTTTAAAATTGAAAACTAAATTTCAAAACCTAAAATAGGACAAAAGAAAATTTTAAGAATAAGAAAAACATTTTTTTGATTATTTTTTGAATTTTTTATGAATTAAAAACTATTTTAATCTAATTAAATCCTAAAAAATAGCAAATTAAGTCCTAAAAATTTAGAAAAATGATTTTAAAACTTAGAAAAATCTAAAATATCATAAAAACTCAGAAAAATATTTTTTACTATTTTTAAAATTAAAATCCTATTTTTAAACTTAAAATAAAAGCTTAAAAATGAAAATTAAAATCTAAAAGAGTTGAAAATGATTTTTCTAAATGTAAACCTACAAGTACTTTTTATAAAACTAAAAACTATTTTTTTGAATTTTTATAAAACTTTTTCCTATTTTTTATGATTTTTCGAAAATTTAAACTTAAGAAAAATGATAAAAATTAATCTACTCAATGAAAAATTACCAAAAAATCAAGAAATGTCTAACTAGTAACAAAGAAGATAAGAAAAATAGAACTAAGATCCTAGCATAACTGAAAAGCCCCTAAATAAGCCCTAATAAGCTACGGCTTATAAGGAAAAAGGAAAAGAAAAACAAGTATAAAGATTAAATGGTGAAGAGTATGGTTGGATGAGCTAATGAAGCACAATGGTTTAACCACATGGTATCTACTGCTAAGGCCACGGGTCAAAAGCTTGGCACGCCCCCTTTTTGCTTTTTTTTTTGAAAACCAAATGCTAAATCTTATTAAGCAAACAATTCTAAGAACTTTTTATAAAAGCAGTATAAGCTGAAAGTGAGAAATAAGCTCTCTAAGAGCTTATTTATGATCTGACCACAGTAAGTGAGTTTTTAAGCTCACTTTAGCTTGTTTACACTAAAAAGCTTGCACAATCTTCAATATAAGCTCAAATGTAAAAGTAAAAACTGTTCTGAATAGCTTATGATGTATACTTACTAAAAATGATAAGCTACTTCCCTCTCTAACACTTAACCTTAACTGAATCTAATGATCAAACCTGCAAACTCAGAATTTACCCCAAAAAGCACAAATTCAAATTAAGCTATTACTCACAAAAAGCTATAAATGATCCTGAGCTTATGAGAACTTAACAACCAACTAATAAACTATGAATTAAATCAATAAAATCAACTCCTACAAGCTAAGATTTCAAAATTAAAAGCTACTAAATTATTACTACTGTTTTTGGCTTTTTGGATTTTTTTTATGAACTTTAAAGCTAAATTTAACTAAGCAAATAAACTAGAAATAAGAAAACAAGCTTTAATCTATTTTAAGCTATATGTTAACTAAGAACCTACTGAATTAGAATGATTGAAAGCTACTAATACTACTTTAATTGAAGCTCAAAAAGTCAGCAGTGGTAACCTGAGTTTCCACTGCTGATGCAATTGACCAAGGATTCAAAACATAAGTGCAGGTTACCAAAGTGGTTCCCCTTGCACTAGACTCTATCAATAAGAGTGTGAGAACAATATTTAAGCACAATCTAGGTCTTAGAAGCTTAGATCTAATTTCTAGCAAGCTAAGAAAAGTGAAAAAGTGCCCTGGTGATGAGGCTAAAAGAATAAGCCTCAAAATGCTTAAAAATTCAAACTAAACCTTCAAACCTTTTTAAAATTTGATCAAATATGAACATTCAACTGTCCAAAGTAAAAGTACCAAATATCTTTGACTTTTTGAGGTCAAATAAGACTAATCCAAACACTCCTTTACTGATATGACAGAATTTGATTGAGCTTATGAAATGAATACTAGCTTATAAAATTTTGATACCAGATAATACTTAGCTTAAAACAAGCTTAACAAACATGATTAAACAACTAAATAAGCCAGGAATCTAAGATCTATACTATGCTAATGATATTTTTTTTTGGTTTTTATGATTTTTTTTAAAAACAACAAGCTGAAATCAAGATCTATACTATATTAAGCAAAAACAAATAATTAAACACACTTAATAAGCTAGAATAAAGGCAAATAAACACTAATAAGCAAACAGATTAAGCAAATAAGCAAATCTACATTATCAAGCACTTATTAATCTAGATATTAAAGAACATAAGAAATTAAATGAAAACTTACTTTAAGCTTCAGCTAAACAGAAGCTAAGTTCAATTAAGCAGCTACAAGCTCTAGCTTATCCTTATGGATAAGCTAGTAAAGTCCATAGAAGCCCTTCCATGATAGGCTTCTCTTCCAAAAGCTTATAATCCAAAGTAGTAAAGGTACTAGTTGATTTTATTTATTTAAGTAGATTAATAAGGCTGAATTGAGCTCTATCACTAGCTTATAGACTAGTGAGAGCTTATTGAGTAGCTTATGAACATTAGCTTATCATTTAAAGAGAAGTGAGAGCTTATGAAAGTAAACAAAAGAGCTTATGACAAATTATTTAAGAGTAAAAACTGAGTTTCATTAATAAAAGACTTGATTACATTACTTGAAAGGTAAATTACAAAAGACTTAAAGGAAAATTACATAAGCTAGGAAATTAAGCTAAAATTCTAAAACTAAGCTACTCCTAGATAGATCAACTGTGTGAGCATCTCTTTGTATTTATACTGGCTTTCAGAAGCTTCTAGCATCACAAGACGCTCCTCCATCTCAAAATTCAGCCCTTGATCATTAGCTAATAATTGGATGTGTAATCTCATCCGTTGGATTTCTTTTGAGTTCACACGGATTGCCAGCTTGGCAATCCGTGATAGAGACATATTGTGCTTCTTATAAGAGTGAATCCAATGTAATTAGCTCATCCTTGTGTGTTTCTTCTCAAGCCCATGATCCTTACTTAGTGGGTTTAGCCAATAGGATGCAAGGTATGATGCAACACTTTGCCACCGTGTCCATTACCCCATGAATTGTCCTTAATGACCCTCAATTAACAAAACCCCTTTGATTTGACTGGTGGGTAAAACGGGGAAGAAGAGTGAATAGTGTTAAACCCTTGGCGCCCTTTTTATAACTGAAACGGGGTAAATAGAATTTAAACTTTGGTCATTTGACATTTTAAGTCCCTCTTGTTTTTATTTAAAGGTGTAATGTAAAAAGGACTTTCAGAATTGGCAGTAATGGCCCTTGTGGTTTTATAAAAGGAAATGGGCTAGGGTAATGGGCTTTTAACTTGGGCCTTTGGATCCGGGTATGGTATTTAAGGGGTTTAAGGCCCATTAAGCCTTAGGGACCAATATGGTAACTTTCTGAAACTTGGAGGGTTGATTTGAAACATTTTGAGTTTTTGTCTTTTATGGGTTGACTTTGTTGACCCATAGTTGACTGAGAGTTGACTTTCTTTGGCTTTGGCTTTGAATCTTTGGCTTCTCTTGTGCTCTTCCGTTTCTCGTGTCCGTGTTTGCCCGTTTTTGACGGTTTTCTTGTGATTTTTGATATATCCGTACCTGCACACACAAAACACAAAAACATGCATATCTTTGCCATTTTTAGTCTGTTTTGGGCTTAATTAGGTACTTTTAGGTACAAACGGATATGTGTATTTTACACTTATCAACCAACCACCTCTCTAAGGCTTGTAGAGGTGTATAAATATCCTTTTAGGGCCGGCTATGGATGGGCCTTCATGGGCTTTCCATGGGCTTTTCCTAACTTGGCCTTACTTAGGTTCCAAATAATTCTTAACGAGCTAACGACAGTTATTTATGGAGTGACCGATACTTTCCTAGGATTTTCGTATTCCTAACAGCCAGTTTCATGGTCGATCGAAACACATGAAGATAAGATATCATTACATCCGAGAACTGGTAAGTGAAAGAACCTTATCTTTGAAGAAGATTATTGGAGCAAAGAACCCTGCAAATATGCTTACCAAGGTGGTGACAATAAAGAATCAACTGGCCTCCGAGATAACTAATGAACGGAGGTTGGTGTCTTACCAGAGAGAAGTTATTCCTAGTTTGATAATGTTAGTTCAGGATACCTTGTATCGAAAGTCTCCTAGCCCTGTGTTTGGTTAATGCAACGTGTTTTGTATGTTCGGCGGTACAGGAAGGTTACAGCAGTGGCATTGTTGAATGGTAGATGGTTTGACGTTTATAGAGATTACTTGATATGAAGAACAGTGAAGTGATTAGCCTCAAAGTGGGAGATTGTTGAGTTGTGAAGACTGATCTAGGCTCCGAGCAGAAGGCTCCGATGTTGATCTGACGAAGCATAATAGAGGTAGGACTCTACTTACGCAGAAGCTCCTTGGGATCCTACTCTTAAGTAGAGCAGAAGAAGATTGACAAAGGCTTTGAGAAATAGGCTTCGAAAGCTAGGCTTTGAGCAGAAGCCCCAACAGGCGGTCAGAGGCTCCCTCCCTGTTGGGCAGAAACTTTTGGAAGATGGGCTTGGCGCATATATAGTTAGTCGGGCTTTATGATGCAATCTTAGGGAGCAAGTTAGGATTAGCATTTCACACTTATATATACCCCCTCTCATTGTAATTGTAAATATGTGGTGTATATCTTTTGTGTATGCCACAATAATAAAATCTCTTCGGTTTAACCCCGTAGGCTGCTACGACTTCCCTAGTCATAGATACCACGTTACATCTTGTGTCGATTTATATTATGCAATTACTTCTCGTAAGCATTGTTTGTGTTCTTTGTTTGTTCGTCGGTGTGTGCAGTTGCGAGATACCTTAACAGTTATCACAACAAAGAATCTTCAATTTCATAAGTCATTTACAACCTCAAAAACTGCAAAATAGTCATTTACAACCTCAAAATCTGCAAAACAAAACAACCAAGTACTATATGAATTCGATATGATAGAAGTAACAAACATATAATCTCGACTTTATTCCATATTTCTATATTAACAACTTCATATTATGTTCATATGTAACTTTATTATAACAATAGTAAGCTCTATCTATAAGGCTAGATATAATATTAAAATTCATCTCTACTTTAATAACCTTTACGTGACAAAATATGCTTGTGTTTTTACCAAGTTTTGATTCTAAAATGTGTCTCTACATTTATATTGAAATCATATAAATGTTGTAAATGCATCTCACATTAATTACGTGGTTACAGATTCAAGAGGACTTGATTCCTTAACTTAGTGTTTATTATTAGACTTACCTCTCAATAACAGACATTCTTTAATTGAGCAACGTTCCTTTCTTCAGGAAAAAAGTATCCAATTTCAGTTTCATTTCTTTCAAGGGATTTTGAGCATGACTGAAAAAACAGAGTTTATCTGGTCAAACCTAAGCACATGACATAAAAGACAAAATATTTATAGGTAAAAATTAAAATTTCAACTTACAAGTTTTAGTGGATAAGGAAGCCTCAGGATTGAATGCTTAATTGTGACTGCGTTTAGCAGATGTCTGCCTACATTTATGGTTATTAAACTGTAGTCAATCAAAGGTATTTAGGGGAATGAGAGATGATTTGCACACTCTAGAAATTTATTGGCACACTCAAAATATTTATGTCATGCCTATAATACCCTTAATATTTTAACACTAAACTAAATGACGTAGGGGTATAAAGGTTGATGAGGTGTCATTTTATACACTTTTTCGGGGTCGTTTAACCCTCTAAATCGTGTGTTTATGCCCAAAATAGGTACTTAATCGTTCCTTTTCAAGTATTTCTCATTTGGAGGGCATTTGGAAGAATTACACGCGACTTGGTCTCATTTGGAGAAAAAACGGACAAGACTACGGACCTACACCAACATTTCTCAAGATTATGTTCTCAGCAGCTGGAGATGGCGTCACAGTTTCTACGTGACGCCGTCACAACGCATCCCACGAAGGCGTCACACGTTTCATGACGGCGTCAGAGATCACGACCCAACCCATTATCTAGAATATTCTCTTCTAAAGGCTACTTGAGGACAAGTAGAATTCAAGTGGGGGGATATTTGATGACATCAAATAACGTCTATTTTATAGCATCATTTATCCCATGTTATTAACCCGTTTTGTATAGTTATTGTAAAGAATTGTTACTTAATCATTTATATTTGAGAATTGCAGTAATTATGGAGTGATTGGTGAAAGATAGCAAAAGGCGCGCATTCTGGAGCTTTAAAGAAGATATTTTGAAGATTACTATTCTGAAGACCAATACGCCATATCCATCAAGGAAGATACGGCGTATCCGTGCCTGCACACACCAAAGACCACAGAGGATGAAGCTCAATACGCCATATCTAGAGATACTCAATAGGCCGTATTCAATATATGGAACGAATATAATATTCTGGAAGATATCAAGTGTGGTCCCTACTCCAAAAAATCCCCAATACGCCGTATCTAACTCATGGATACGCCGTATCGAACCGACTTCCAGAACCTATAAATACAAACCTCAAAAACGAGTTTTAAGTATGCTAAATCATATTCTCGATACCTAAACCACAAAAGTCGATTTTCATAGGAGAAAAAGAGCAGAAGAGGTCGAGCAACGTATTTAATTCCATAGGAGACAACGTGTAATTCCGTATACTTTAGTAATCGTTCAGTTTTTGGTATCATTCGTTAA
>BQNB010064573.1:20995-35267 GCA_026074375.1 Tanacetum coccineum | reverse complement strand
AGTATAAACTAACACTTGGCAGTACTAAGTTTGTATTGGCAGTACTAACTCCATTAGTACTGTTAGTTATACCTTGGCAGTATTAACTCTTGTGAAGATTTATTCCCAACAAAATCTAAGGCACGGAGTGGCATGGACTTGAAGACGTCCAAACTTGTTATCATTCAACCTTTATGTTTTAAATGTATTTTGGGACCTCATTTTGTAAAATTTTGATATGTTAATGAATGATAATAAATTTTCTAAAACATTTCTTTTGAGTCGTTTTCTATTATTATGACTGTTGATTTATGAAGTAATACCCCCAATTTAGCTTCCACTGCTATGTGAATTTATCGGGGTGTTACATAGTATCAAATATAAATTTTACTGAATTTGATTGTAAAAGTCATAGTGGAATATGTTTATGTAACTGACAGAGAGAAGAAACAAGGGCCTAAAAGATGTGAAGTTATGCAGAGTCAACAGGAAGCTTTATATAGTCAACGGGAAATAAGGGGCTGTTTATGATGTAGATTTGAATACATGGCCGGATATGCCGGCTGAGATGCTAGCCAATTAGAGAGGTCCGATGGGTGCCATGGATGAGGAGGTGATACTTATCGTGGATGATATAAAAGGTGTGTTGAGAAAATTTGATGATGTGATGAAAGTGTGGGTTGATGTTGTTGAAGATGAGAGGCGGCTCAGTTTGAGTCTGAGTTATAATTAACCACGATATAAAACACGCATTCAATATGATTTAGGTATAAGATTATTCATCGAGTTCATTCATTAGTCAGTTTGTAGCAAGGTTTTTAATTGTGATTTGAAAATAGATTTGCATGTTTTCTTGATATCATGTATACTGTAATATATTGATATGAGTACATACATCATAAATTCGATATTGGTTTAGTTTTATTTATGTTCATGATCTTTGAAGTTGAGATTCCTAAACTTCAACCATACTCTTTAAAGTTTAAACTACATTATTTTTTATATTTGGAAAATGAATGACACAGAAACACTCTAACCATGCTATATATTAGAATCCTTCATATTTAAAGGATGACTATATATTTATCCTCTAAATAATATAGTGATGCAATATATATATATATATATATATATATATATATATATATATATATATACACACACACACAATTTGGAAGTGCCCATGGTGTTCTTTTTTTTCTTTTTTTTGTAAATTAGTTATTTTGGTAAAAATGGTGGTTAACGGTTACGATCAATGCTAAGTTTTGTAACCATCGATATTTAATTGTTTGTAAATGCCTTTATAGTTTCAGTTATAAAAAAGCCAAAAGCTTCTTATGATCAATACTATTAACGATGGAGTTACAATGCTTTATACTTGGGTTAAAATGAAAAAGTGACAAATTTTCGAGACGATTGATCCTTATAGAACAAGATTCGTGCATCGCACCAACCCCGCCTTCAAGAACAAGTTCAATGCTCACCATAAGTAAAACTTTTAATTTTCCTACGACACACTTTTCCGTTCAGCTATGATCAAAGCGCGGACCAAAAATATGTAACAAAAGATTTTACACAAAACCAAACCCCAGTGTAATGCAAACCGTCTTCCAAACCCAACCACCGAGATATGAACTTATAATATGTTTCACATCTACCATTAGATTTTACAAAAAAAAACCCGGTGCAACTCACGGGTCAATCGGGTGTTTCATACAATGCTCAAATAAAGAAAGTAACTTAACAATCAAATTTCCCCCCAGACTTAGCCCGGTGCAACGCACGGGTGTCGACAAGCCTCGTACATATACTATTTAAGTATCTATAGTTATGTGATATAAGAAGACTAAGATAATAGGTTTTTATGAATACATCGGTAAGTCCATTCGATAACCTTAGTTACTTTAATTACTTGTATAGTTTATAGGAAATGAACCGTTTACCCATACTAAACGACTTGGAGAAGTTTTTAATTTATAATTATAAAATATATTTTTCGTCTTTTAGTCGACTTATGAAAATAATAATATTTTATTATTTGTTGTGAAAATAAGTTTTGAGTAAAAATCTAAGTATAGGATTTTTACGAAAATTCGGTATGACCCGTTCGTTTATACAACATTTTCTAAGGTTTCAAACCTCAATTTCAAACACTTTTTCTCAATTTCATCATTTTCTGACAAAATGTCAAAAATCCATATTTCGCAACGTTTACCAAAACACGTTTACTCAAACGACTAATTCTCATGTATGTAATTATATAAGTATGTTTCACTTTCAAAAGTCCTTTCTAATCACGTAAATCGACTAGTTTTCGCTTATTGGGCCTTAAGGCCCAATAGAGGCCCAAAACGTTATTTTCAAGTTTTAAGATCCGATTTAGGTCCAATATCATATATATTATCAAATATAAGTCCGATAAATAAACCACAACGCAAGCCAAGACTCACAGACCAAGACCAAGCCATGGTTTAGATTGTCTTATTGGGTCGTGGCCTTATTAAGCCAAAAAAAAGTTATCCGTAGCTTACTTTCAAACCGTTAAGCTTCGTTTGGCCTTAAGTATCATAATAAGCTATAACCAAAAGCCACAAAAATAAGCCGGACCACAAAAAGCCAACAATAAGCCACGTCTTATTAAGCTTTTGGGCCATGGGTTACAATAAGCCCAAAATTCAGTCCATTAAGCTTTTAATAAGCTAATAAACCATGATTCCTTAAACCCTTATTCCATTCGAAACTCATAAGTACAAAATAAGCCGAATAATGCTTATTTTTAAGCTAGGAAATAAACAAGCTACTTAGCATACAAATATTTTTCAACCATCACAACCACAACATAAAAATGATAAACCTTGTTCCCTTTTGTTTCCCTATTTCGAACCAAAAACGCACCCTTAATAGGTTTCATTAAACTTTTCGTGTTTGATTTTTAGAAAACGCATCATACAACTAGCTTCTACGCATCATTAGACATTCAAAAGTACAAGTTAAATAAAAATTTAGAAGACTTACAAAGAGGGTTTTGAAAGCGAGTTAGGACACGATCCGACAACCTAAACGTTGTTTAAATGATAACTCGAATACTAGAATCAACCCACTATTCCTAAATCTTCATGTTCTTGATCAAGTTTGCAAAATTTTAAGTGTGTGTCTATGTGTGTGTAGATCGGACGCAACAAGAGAGAGCAAAAGAGAGATTATGTGTTTTCAAAATCATGAACTATGCGTGATATGAAACTAGACAAAAACATATCTACTAGGAGGTTGGACACAAGAGCTAAAAATTAGCAATACTTGTCCCCCACAAGGCTTGACCGCGGGTGGGAATCCAAGGGGGTTCGGGGTGTTTCTTTTTGTGTCGGTTTTCCTTAAAGCTCAACGTTCTTGATTTTAAATTATTACCCGAAGTTTCTTAGTATTTTTAATGAACTCAAAAATAATTTTTCATGAATCTCGATTATTTACATGTCATATTTCACAATTAAATTGCCTTAGATTTGATTTGAACATTAACGGACGTGTCAGGACTCGTTATAAGATACTTCAATCTAAACACGGGACAACCTCCCGGAACATGATCACATAGATAAAATCATCTAAAAAGGATTAACAAAAGCACATATAACTAAGATAACCAAGATCAACATAGATTCACCACAGTCAACACGGTAATTGCTCAAACGAAACTAACAAAAGTCAAATAGTCAAAGGACTAAATTAGAACATATAGAATCTCAAAAAGTGCAAGGGTTACAAAGCTGATTCAGAAACGTCGACAAAAAGAAGTAAATGAACTGCTTGAAGACATGCAGTATGAACTGGGGGGAGTCAACTCAGTTTATATAGATTACAATGTATTTCATACAAGTGTAGAAAAGATCAAAGCTGAAGTACATGTTGAAGACAAAGCAAACTGCAGATATCTTCAACTTTGGAAGAACTTTGAAATGCTTTTACTTATATTTGTACTTGTAGGATACATTGTAAGTAATCCTATATGTCACCACATTGGGGAAAGATTGTTAGGATTAAAAATGTAATGTCATTATGGGAATTACACTAGTATAATAGTAAGTAAAAACACAAGGGCTAGACGTGTAATTAGTTGTAGCTTCCTTTGTGTTAAGTCTATAAATACCCCTCTAATCAACATTAGAGGGGCGAAGCTCAAAATTGTAATTTCATTTCATTTTTCCTATTAATAAAAGACCTTTGAAATTGTAAAAGTTTTCTCTCTCTATAATGGCTTATTCATACTTTGAGCTTCCCTGACCTTCCGAAATAGTGAATCTAGATACACTACAAGTATCTTATCATTATTTAAGAAATTAAGAATGAAAAAAAAGTTGGCGTGAGGAGAAATAGGGAAAGATGATGAATGTGGAAAAGAATAGGGACAATACGTATCTTTTATATGATAAAAGAATTACATTATTTCGGAGTTTTCTATGAGATTTGATTTTATAGAAAAAAATTGGACCAATCAGAACGCTTGATTTTAATATGTGGGCAAAATCGTGCGACCTGATTGGTTAAAGAAAGTCAAAATTGAATCCAATTTAATCAAAATTGAAAATTTTGATGAAAGAATTTGGTGGAGAAAAAAATACATAAATAATATGTGTCAAATTTGTGAAAACAAAACTTAAAAAAAGAGGAGGTAAATAATAAAATTTTAGTGGTTGAATTTTAAATAAATAATAAAGAGTTAAGTGTAAATTTATAAGTTTTCATGTTTTTTAATAACTTCCAAAATTAAACAAATAACCCATTACCCCCAGACTTTATATTTTAAAAATACAACATATATGTCGTTTTAAAAATACAACATATATATGCACAAGATTATTAATATCAAAATGAAAGCACGAATTATTGTGTACATAAATAAATAGATGATGTTGTACGTATACGAGCAACTCATGTTTTTCCTCTTTATGAGTTTAAGTAAGAGTATCAAAAAAAAATTTATACTATGAGAAAAGTTCTATGTAGAACACTATTTAATTAAAGAACAATCCACTTCATCTCAACCATCTATTTTATTTCCATCTAATGGTTTAGATTAATTCATATTTTAATTTAATTAAAAAACTCACTTTCATCCTATTTTTTTAAAATTAAATATCTCACAAACCGTTAATCGTTACGCAAAACGAAACATACCATCGCGACGAGAATTAAATCATCTTTCTATAGAGGGGCACTTCTATATACTTTCGACGAACTTTTTTTTCAATTATTTTTTTTCAGTCACGTCTGAAAAAATCACATGTGATTTTACGAAATCACATGTGATTGTGATACAAATCACATGTGATTTTTTCAGACGTGACTGAAAAAAAAATTCAGAAAAAAAATTCGTCGAAAGTATATAAAAGTGCCCCTCTATAGAAAGATGATTTAATTCTCGTCGCGATGGTGTATTTTTTGTCGTTTGACGATTTACCGTTTGCAAGATATTTCATTTTAAAAAAAAGGTGGAAAGTGGAGTTTTTTAATTGTTTTTTTATTTGATGAAAAATGGATGGCTAGGATGCGTTCTTTTGTTCTTTGAGATGATATTGTTCTATAATGATCTCGCCTCTTTATACTATATGCGTTCAATAATGACTCGTTGTTATTTTATTTTATAAGTTTATCACATGCATACACGGGTTTTAGTATTAAATACGGCTAAATTATTATTAACACACTAATGTAATTGAAAACATGAGAATTTTTTTTTGCGGAAATTTTAACACTAAAAAGTCGTCAAAAGTATATGAAATCGATTTTTTTTAGTTACGTCTGAAAAAATCACATGTGATTTTATGAAATCACATGTGATTGTGCTACAAATCACATGTGATTTTTTCAGACGTGACTGAAAAAAAAAATTCGTCGATAGTATATAAAAGTGCCCCTCTATAGAAAGATGATTTAATTCTCGTCGCGATGGTGTATTTTTTGTCGTTTGACGATTTACCGTTTGCAAGATATTTCATTTTAAAAAAAAGGTGAAAAGTGGAGTTTTTTAATTGTTTTTTTATTTGATGAAAAATGGATGGCTAGGATGTGTTATTTTGTTCTTTGAGATGATATTGTTCTATCATGATCTCGCCTCTTTATACTATATGCGTTCAATAATGACTCATTGTTATTTTATTTTATAAGTTTATCACATGCATACACGGGTTTTAGTATTAAATACGGTTAAATTATTATTAACACACTAATGTAATTGAAAACATGAGAATTAACATTGTTTGTTCAATATGGTAGAATACATTTATTATAATTGTAATTGTTTAAATTAAAAAAAGCCGCATTCACAATTATTGAAATAATGATAAAAAAGACCTTTAATGTGCGAATACGAAAGAATAACAACACTTGTAAAATTAACACTTAATTAAAATTTAATGTTTAAATCTCGTGCGTGCAATTAAAACTAGTATAAGCTGATGTTTTTTTAGACTTTTTATATGTAATTTTTAATTTGAGCGTTTACCTTCTCTTTATATGTACTAAAAAACTGATTCCTAATTTTATCTAATACCAAAATGCATTTTAAAATATTGATAATTATAATCGGCCTACTTTCTATTTTTAAATTTAAACGACTACTATTGAGTATTATTGACACCCTCTTTTACGTCAATTTGAATAAAAGAGTAGTTGAAGACTTATTGACCATCACATATAATCTACTACTACTACCTATCGTGTATGCGTTGATTGTTGACTTCTTATTGGTCAAGTGTCAAAGTCCTATCGATTCTTTAATATGTGTACCAACTAAATAAAGTATTTTATTAAATGCCTCAAAATTTCTAAAGTCGATATTTAAAAGTAACAAATATTAACCATAACTGTAGAAAAAACATTTTATTAATAAACCATTAGAGTTTGCTAAAAAAACAAAACTATTAGAGTGGTTAATTATTCATTTTAAGAAATGATTACCAAGCTAAAATATGACTTTATAAGGAGTTTTATGTGACTTGACGATTACACAAAGGATAATTAGTTAACAGGCCGTCACGATGCTTATGCATTCTTAGAGGGTAGGGTATGGTGGCTTAAGCCATAAAACAAAACGGGCCTCACAGTCTGTCACATCAGCTTTTCACTCCCACTCAAAAATACCCTTTCACTCATAACACACCTTCACCTCTTCACTTGGGTCCCACCACTAACTATTTTTTTTTCTTTCAATTTTTTTCACACAAACATAATTTATTTCACACAAATTAAAAATACAATACATAAAATAAAATACGAAACATAAGGAAATTAAACGATACGAAACATAAAAACATAAAATTACGAATCTAATCGTTTGCACCAGCATCGTCTGCACCGACATTTTCATATTTCTTCATTATTTCAGCTTGTTGCCTTTCAATGAAGGCTCGTTTATGAGGCGGCAAGTTCGAAGTATCGATCATGAGAAACTTCATCTCTTCAAACTTCTTGATAAGCTAAATTATTTTTTTCTCCCTCTACGCCTCATAACGCTCTATCAGCAGCATCACATTTACTGTCTATAATCTTGATACAACAAGTGACGATACAGACTCCGATTAGGCTTCCCCCGCTGCTCCCCCGACGTTCAAAACCGATGTTTGTTTTTTCACAGGACGTTGTATACCCCATACCGCGGACCGTTCTCTTTTATCCGACCAAACCCCTCTTGGAGATTATCTCCATTAATCCGGCACCGCCGCATAATCCCATTTGGGGTACTCTTTCAAATTATCCACACGTGAGGGTATTGAAAATTTTTTAGCCAATCCTCAGTACAACACCGTCTTCACATCTCGATCACGTCAGCTTCATTTCCCCGCTTTTACGATTTACCTGTTTGTAATAAGCGTTAAACCGTTGGCAATCCACCGTGCATTTCGGGTCCATTTCCCAGTGCAACAATATTTTTTGGTTACTCGCCGACCTGTTTTCGGTCAGGAAATCTTCAAAAATCTTTTTCCAATAATTTCATTTCACATCCATTGGTCTTTCGATATTCTCGTCCTGCGAGTGCTCGAATCCAAGACGCGGCCTAGCAAGATATCTTCTTTGTTATTCCCTACGGATATTAGTCGCCTATTTTCATATCTTCATTTCCACGCCACTCGTCCAATTACGATAACTTGAATGTTTTCCACCGTCCTTTTTTGTTTCCCGCTTAGGTTTCACACAGTGGTTCTTGGGCTTGAGGTTATTTTGAATGGGGTTGTGATGAGTTTGTGAAAAATTTATGGTTGTGATGAATGTTGTGAAAAGATGGCGGTTGTGATGATTGTTGTGGAAAAAAGTGTGGTTGCGTATTTCTTGGATTCATGTAACCTTGGAACCCGTATTGTTGATTTTGATGATACGCCAATTGTGATTGATAATCGGGCGGTGACATTTGCGTTCCATAAGGGGGAAACGGTTGCGACGAGTTTGAGTATTGGGAACTTGGGGTAGACGGATTAGATTGGTTTGACGAAGTTGAGTATTGGTTGGATTGGAGAAGATGGGTAAAAAAACCCGGGTTTTGTTCATTTGGTGGTTGAGACATTTTTTTGGAGAAGAAGATTATATGTTTATAAATATTGTTGTAGAGAAGTGTGTGTTAAATTGGTAAAATGGGGTGTTATTTATAGGTAAAAATGGGTATAAATTTTTTTAATTTTTTAAAAGTTTGAAAATGTATCCGTTGGTTTTCAAACGGTTTAATGTATTTGATTTTGTCTTCTAGTTTCGTCGTGTAGGTGGCGAGATGTTGGGATTTTGGCCGGTGGCGAGCTAGCCCGGTATGGTGACGAGGGAAGTGGCGAAGCCACGTAGGAAGTGGCGAGCTCCCTCGCCACCATACCCTACCCTCTTAGAGTGCTCGGTGTATAGCGTTATATGCCTCGTTATAGCGTTTTATGGCACCTGTATGTGCACTGTGGCTGGCACTATCGGCGTCGCAGAATTCCATAACGACACAAAATTTTGTCATTTATTAAAAAAATTAAAGGGTAAATTACACTGTTGGTCCCCAAACTCCACCCCGTTTCCCGTTTGGTCCCTAAGTAACGGGGACTCTCATACGGGGTCCATATTTGACACTGTAGTTACCCGTTTGGTCCCTGACACTCTGTTATGGGTAACGACGGTTATCTCCGTCATTATCCTTGCCACGTCATGTTTCTGTTGAAGGGCAGAATCGTCTTTTCACTAATATTTCGTGTTGCGTCGTTGGTCCCTGATCACTTTGTTAATACAGTAACATTCACTGTTCCTTTATTTTGTTGTTTTCCTATTCCTTTGTTAATCTTATAAGAAAATGAGACAACGACGACGACAACAACAACAACAACGACGATACCAATCTCACCTAGGCAGGGAAGCAAAGGATACAAAAAGTAATCTTATTTTCCTTGTGTCTTTATCAAGAAAACTAAATCTGGATTCATAATAATAGTTGTTTATGTTGATGATCTTAACATTGGTAGTACAGATAAAGAAATCAATGAATTTGTTGTGCACTTAATGAAAGAATTTGAAATGAAAAATCTTAGGGCTCGTTTGGTTTGAGGGGTTAGGAGTAGGATTTAGGGATGGTGGAAAAAGAATGTTGTTTGGTTTGTTTATGTGGGTCCCACAAATGGGGTTGAGTACCATATTTTAGCTATATGAGAATCCTTACATATTTGCCTCCTTTTGTTATATTTCCTTTTTATGTGGACTCTTTTTAAAAATCAATCATTCATATTTTTTTTCTTTTTATTTTTACTATTATAAATTTTTAAAATTTTAATTTACATTCATTTATAATATATATATAATATATTATGTTTCTCTCTTCATTTAATATAAAACCTATAACAAATTTAAATTTAAAATTTAAATCCAAATTCAAATGTTAATTATAAACCTATCTACAAACCAAACGGGCCCTTAGTAAAACAAAACATTATCTTGGTTTGCAAATCAAGCACATGCCAAATGGCTTACTTGTGCATCAATCAAATGATACGAAGAAGGTTGTTCGTTACAATTCAAAACCGAATAAGGTAGTTTTATATTATATTGAGATTTTGCCCTGTTTAACATGTTAGAAAGCCTTTGTAAGATTTGTTTACACTTTAAAAATGAGTTAGGGTATGTTTGGCGAAATGGGCTGGGGCTGGGCTTGTGTTGAGGGTTGGGGCTGGGGCTGGGGCTTATATTATAAGCCCAAATTAAAATTTGTATTTTTTAAACTTGTTTGGCAAATGAGCTGAGACTTATTATTGAAAAATTACTAAAAAGAACATAAGTAAATAAATTTTTGGTATATGTTAGATATTTTTGTGGGTATATAAGTAATTTATGGTTTAAAAGCCCTGGGCTAAAGTTTTTAGCCCCTATTATAAGGCTTATTTTATAAGCCGGCTTATTTTAAAAGCCCTTTCATAAGCCAGCGTGACAAACAAAATCAACATTCACGTAATCTGGTTCCGGAAGGATTTTCAACAGATTAGTAGATGGATTATATACGTAATCAAAAGCATGCCTCCGTGAACTAGTACACAGAAGCAAACCATTGCAAGCTTGAAATATCTTTACTTTATCAGCTTCCTTAGTGGAGCCAAGAGTGAAGGAGTTTTCGATAGTGTATTTTCTTGAGTTAATTCTGGGATCTAACGACACAAAATCACAATCAAATGAAGATCTAATGTGATTAACAAAAAGACCAGCAGGAGAATCCAGGCTACGTATCTAGCTGCATTTAAGAGTGAAAGCAGGGGATTTGAGAATTTTTAGCCATTGTTTTGAAACGCATGTAAAGAGATGAATACAGAGAATAGGTAATCGGATAAATATTTCAGTCAAAAGGTCGTCGTTAGTAAGGACTGTATGTGGTGGTGCATAGGTTTCTCGAGCATTTGTGTTGGGCTCCTCTGACATCATCACCAATATGTAGTCAACCTTTAGTTTTTAGAGAATAAGAGTTAATATATTATTGGTTGTGGATGCCTTAATTTACACTTAAATAACAAAACCAAGATGAGTAGATGACAAGCTAAAACCAAGTTACGAGGGACGAAATATGCAATAGAACTTTTTATATTCCCGAAGCTTATGATGTATCGAGCTGTGGGAGTAACAGTAAAGGCATTGCATGTTACTATTACATTGTTTTTAATGTACATGTGTCTGGTATATATCTTGTTACAACATTTACTTAGGGTAAATACACTAGTTTTCAATAGTAGTTTTGGGTTGGTCCATGTGAGGATTTCCTCCTCCCGCTCTCCCGCCGTCATAATCCATTTTTACGTATTGCACAGTTAGTCCCTATGAGGTTTCTTTAATCACGATTTAATTACTTTAATGCGATTATAGTGTTTTATCATGAGTATAGTGTGTATTTTGTGAGTGTATAATTTTGGTTTGATAATAGATTATCAAATAAACATTTAAAATTTTTAAACTAATTATAACAAACTTTAATGCCATTGTAACAACAATTTTAGATAAACATTCTACAAGGAAGGATAATCAAACCCTAGCAGATGACGGAATGAATTCAAAAACCTTATAGTCAAGTTTTTTATATCCCACATCATACATAGCGTAAGGCAGAATGAAACCATGAAGGTAATCATCATCAATCTTATTAGATCTCATATCATTAATCTTACGCATAGTCTTTGATATTAGGTTGTATTGTATAACCTTTGCAGACAAGTTGATGATTAAAAAAGAATCCTCTTCCCTTTTTCCCAAAACAATGCTCCAAACTATAGAACGAATTGACCATCCTTTAGGAAGTGGATTCATAAAATCATCAGTATTAACAATGTACTTACTCGACCATACATAACACCCTTTCCTCATCTGATAGATAGTAAACTTGCTAGAGCCAATACAATCTCTACGAACAAGAACCAAACACCCAAGCGACTCAAACAATTTCCCTTCCAGATGCAACATGTGAGGTATTCGTATGCTTATTTTCATTGGAAGCATGGTTGTTATAATTGGTTGCTCATGGTCTTGAGAGATTTGTATGGTTGTTATAATTGGATGCTTATGGTCTTTAATATTTAACATGTAATGCGTAAGATGCCTATTCTTAGTTTCTAGCCAATGTACGGCATCATTCCAATAGATTGCACTATCAAAATGTACAAAAAAGAAGTATGTAATATTTCCCTGCATAGGGTCTAATTGCTGGACTCTAAAGAGTAAATTTGTATAACAATCTCATAAGAGTTTCTTCCAGCATGCACCACTTTGTAGTCAGGTGATTTTGTAGGGTCAAATGCCAATCTCAATCCAGCACATCCATAAAAATTTGAATCATCATGTGCATAATCTGTTTCCGGAAGTATTTTAACCAGATTAGTGGATGGATTATAGACGTAATAAAAACGAGCCCCCCCCCAACCGGTACACAGAAACAAACCATTGCAAGACTGCAAGATGTTAACATTAACAACTGCCTCGGTGTAGCCAAGAGTAAATGACTTGTCGCTAGTGTATTTTGTTGACTTAATTCTCGTATCTAACGAGACAAAAACACAATGGAATGAAGATGTAATGTGATTAACAAAAAGACCAGCAGGAGGATCTATGTTTCGGATCTGCCTGCGGTTACGGGTGAAATCAGGGGATGTAAGAATTCTTAGCCATTGTTTTGATACGGTTGTAAAAAGATGAATAGAGAGAATAGGCAATCGGATTAAGATTTGAGTTAAAAGGTCGTCGTTAGTAAGGACTTTATGTTGTGGTGCATAGGTTCTACGAGCATGTGTGCTTTGCTTATGTGACATCATCTCCAATATCTAGTGACCTTTTGATGAAGTGAATTTGTGCAAAAGAGGTAATATTGTTGGTTGTGGATGACTTAATTTATGGTTGCTGTAGTATGTTAGACTACATTTACCCTTAAATAACAAAACCAAGATGAGTAGATGAGAAGCTAAACCCAAGTTGTGAGGGACGAAGTTTGCAATCAAACTAAATATTTCCCCGCATTAAATGTCACGCGACGAGCTATGCCAGAAACGGTGAAAACGCACTGCATGTTGTTTGCCTTTGCCTTGGACCGTCAATTGTAATTACTTTACTTGATGCCCCTTAAGATTGTGTTGGTATTGATAGATTTTATAAAATTGATCTTTGTGTAAATTACACAGATCGTCCCAGTAGGTAGGGCCGATTGCGTGTTTTGCTTTATCCGATTTTACTCAACGTACACGTGTAATGTATTTATCGTGTAATCTTGTTACAGCGTTGGTCCCTCCGTTTTTGCTATTTAAGGGGTCAAACCCCCAGTTATTTGCATACCCAAAAACCTATTGAAGCTAATCACACGCTCAACATTCACTTCAAAAAAATGGCTTCTTTTCCATGTCTAGAAGGACTCGCCGTGGCTGCTAATTCTAGGTCTTTATTTGATAGAATGATGCTATACTTTGAAAGGGAAACGTCGATTGATTTTGACTTTGCAGCCGATCTACACAACTTATGGGTGCAGTTTATAGACCGCACAAATGATAGGAAGCTGTTTATAAGTGAACTTGATGGATTGCCTCCATCAGTGATGTCCTACAATTGCTGTCGGTTTCTGCACCAAGTTCAAGAGAATGATTTTATCAAATTGTTAGAGCTGAGGAAGATGATCGCTGAGACTTATAGTGAATTGCATAAAAAGCTTGATTTTGTTTCTGTTATGAAAAATATGTGATTGGGTTGTTCATGTGTTGGTTAAGTTGTGATTTCGTTGAATAAGGTTGGTTTAGATGTGCGTTAGGGTCGGGTCAATAGAGTCATTTGGTTATTATGTTTATGCCTACTGTGTTTTGTATCCATAATAGTGTGATGTTGTTATTTATTGATTTGGTTCCTTAACCTTTGTGTGGTTATTGATTATTTGCTCTTATACAACTTGGGGACCATTGACATTACGAGGCGGAATTTAACCGTTGACATTTACGGTTCGCAAAGAATTGAACGTTTTTTTTCGCCAAATGACTTTTGGTTGATTAATATTACAAATTTTTTAATTACAGCAAATTTGGTCCCTGATGTTTCGTATGTCAGTGGTTCGACTAAAAGTACCCCGACGTTAAGGGCAATTCACACGTAGACTATTGGTGTAAAAGTAGGATTCACACATGAATCATAAAAACTGGTTGTTACACCGTTGGTCCCTAAACATTTTTTTTATTCTTATCAAATTCACTCTTTCCATGTGTCTTCCAAAGGAAGATTTCTTTAGGGACTAAGCGTGTAATAATAGTGTAATTTAATGAACGTAACATAGACGCTTGTGAATGTC
>BQNB010064573.1:5433-20330 GCA_026074375.1 Tanacetum coccineum | reverse complement strand
TATTTTTTTATTTTCTTTTTTATATTTTTTATTTTATTTTTATTTTTTTTATATATTTTTTTTAATTTATTTTTTTTTTTTATTAATTTTATAAATTTTTTTTAGTTTTTTTATTTTTAAAATATATTTTATTTATTTATTTATTTTATATTTTATATTATATAATTATTTATATTTTTATTTTAATTTATATTATTATTTTATTTTAATTTTATATATTTTATTTACAGTTATTTTATTATTATTATTTTATTTATTTTATATTATTTATTTATTTTTTATATTTGTTTATATATTAATTTTTTATTTTTTTATTCTTTTATATTTTTTTTATTTTAAAATTTTTAATCATTATTTTATTACTAATATTATATATTATTATTATTTAATATATATTTTTATATTATTTTATTTATTTTTTATATTTTTTTTTTTATTTATTTATTTTTTTTATTATAGTTGTATTTATTAATTATTTTTTAATTTTTATTATGATAAAATATTTTATTTTTTTTTTTTATTTATTAATTTATTAATTTTATATTTAAATATTAATTATATTTTATATTTATTTTTTTTTTTAATCTTCTTTTATTTTATTTTTATTTTTATATAATAAATTTTAATTTATTTTATTTTTTAATTAAATATAAAATTTATATTAATTATGTTATAAATTTTATTTTATTTATTTTATTTATTATATTTATTTTTATATTATTATTTTTTTTTAATTTATTTTAATTTTTTTATTTTTTATTATTTTTTATTATTAATATTTTTTATATATATTTTATTTATATTTTATTTTTAATTTATATTTTTTATTTATTATATTATCTTTTTTAGTTAATATTTTAATTAATAATATATTATTTTACTTATATATTATTTTATTTATTATTATTTTATAATATATTATATTAATTTATTTATATTTTTATAATTTTTATATATTATTTATTTTTATTTTTTTTTATTATTATAATTATTAAATTTCATATATATATTTCTAATTTTATTATTAATTTTTAATATTTTATTATATTTTATTATTATTTTATATTTTATTTTATTTTATTTTATTTATTTTTAATATAAAATTTTTTTATATATAATTATTTTTTTAATTTATAAATATTTTTTACTTTTTTTTATTATTTAATTTATTTTTTATATATATAATATTTTATTTTTTTTAATTTTTTTTATATATTTTAAATATTTATTTTATTTCTTTATTTTTTTAATATATTTATTTATTATATATATTTCTTATATATATTATAATTATATTTATTTTAATTGTAATTATTTTTATAAAATTCTTATATTTTTTTTTTTTTTTTTTTTTTTTATATTATTTATATTATATATATATTTTATTTTAATTTTTTTTTATTAATATTTATTTTTATTTTATATTTTATTTTACAATATTATTATATTTTATTTATTATTATTTATTAATTAACTATTTTATTTTTATATTAATATTTTTTATATTTTTTTTTATATATTATAATTTTTATTATTTATTCTTATTATATTTTATATTTTTTATCTTTATTTTTTTTAATATATATGTATTTTTATATTTTTTTTATATTTTTTATATTTTATTTATATTTTTATTTTTTTTTTATATTAATTTATTATTTTTTTTAAAATTTTAATAATTTATATTATTTATTTTTTTTTTTTTTATTATTTTAATTTATTTTTTTTTTATTATTTATTTAGTTTATTATTTATAATTATTTATTTTTAATTATTTTTATAAATTTTGTTTTTTTTAATTTATAATTATTTATTTATTATAATTTAATTTTTTATTTATTTTTATTATTATATTTTATTTTATTTTTTTATTTTAATTAATTTTATATTTTATTTTTTTATTTTATATTATAAATTTTTATATTTTTTAAATTATTATATTTATTTATATATTTTTCTTTTTATTTTTTTTTTAATTTTATAATATTATTATTTTTTTTAATTATTTATTTATTTTTATATTTTTATTTTTATTATTAATTTTTTAATATTTTTTTTAATTTTTTAAATATTTATATAAATATATTTTTCTTTTTTTTTTATATTTATTATTTAAATATATTATATTTTTATTATATTATAATTTATATTTTTATATATAATAGTATAATTATTTTATTTATTTTTATAATATATATATTTTTTATTTATATTTAATTATTTTATTTTTTAATTCTTATTTATATTTATATATCTTCCTTAATATTTTTATAATTTTTATATTTATTTTTTTTATATATTTTTTTTTTTTATATTTATATATATTATATTTTATTATAATTTTTATTATTTTTTTTATAATTATTATTTAATATTTTTATTTTAATTTTAAAATTTTTAAATTTATTTAAATTTTTATTTTTTTTAAATTTTTTTTATTTATTTTTTTTTATAAATATATATAATTTTATTTTTTTTATTTTATATTTTTTTTTTTTTTTTTTTTTTTTATTTATATATTATTATTTAATTTTATTAAAAATATTTATTTTTTATTATTTTTTTTTATTTAATTTATAATCTATTTTTTATTTAATTTAATTTTTTTATTTAATTATATATTTTTATATTTTTTATATATATTTTTTATTTTTTTTATTTAAATTATTATATTATTTTAATTAATTTATATTTTTAATAATAATTTTTATTAATATTAATTTTTTATTTAATTTTTTATTAATTATTTTTTATATTTTTTATTTTATTTTATTTTTAATTTTTAATTTTTATTATTATATATTATACATTTATTTATTATTTAATATATTATTTTTTATTATTTTATTTTATTTTTATATTTTTTTTTTTTTATTTATTATAATTATTTTAATTATTATTTATTTTTAATTTTTTTTTTTAATTTTTTTATTATTTATATTTATTTATTAATTTTATTATATTTTAATTTATTATTTATTTTAAAATATTATTTTTATTATATTTTTTTTTTTTTTTTTTTTTTTTCAATTATATTTTATTTATTAATATATTATTTTAATATTTTTTATTTTTAATTTTATTTTTTTTTTTTTTTTATTATATTTATCATTTTTATATTATATAAATAATAATCTTAAATATATATATAATATATTTAATTTTAAATTTATAATAATTATTATATTAATTTAATTTTTTTTTTATTTAATTTTTATTTTTATACTTTTATAATAAATTATTTATTTTTAATTATTTTTATTATTTATTTATATGTTTTGATTAATTTTTTTGTATTTTTTTTTATATTTATATAAATATTAATTATAAATTTATTTTATTTTTATATATTATATATATTTTTATAATTTATTTATTTTTTTCATTTTTTATATTTAATTAGTAAAATTTTATTTTTTTTTATATTATAAATTATTTATATATTATATTATCATTTAAACTTTTTTTTATATATTAAATTTATATAATTTAATATTTATTCATTTTTTTTTTTTTATTTTATTTTTATCTTTTTATCTTATATTTTATTTATATTATTTATTATTATTTATTTTTTTTAAAATCTTTATATATTAATAAAATAAATTTTATTAAATTTATATTATATTAATATATAATTTTTAATTATTTTTTTTATTTTTTGTTTATTTATTTATCTTTTAATTTCTTATTATTATTTTTAATTTATTTAATTTTAATATAATTTATTATATATATTATATTAATTTATATTATTATTTTCTATATATAATATTATTATTATATTTATTTTTTTTATATTATTTATATATTTTATATTAATTATATTTTATTTTATATTTAATTTATATTCTTTATTTATTTTTTTTTATATTTTTTTTTATTTTAATAATATTAATTATTTTAAATTTTATATAATATATAATTCAATTTTTTATTTTATATTTATTTTATTTATTTTATTATTTTATATTTTTTTTAATATTTATTATTTAATAATAATATTTTAATAATATTTTATTTAATAATTATATAATATTTTAATATTTTTATATTATTATATTTAATTTTTTTATTTTTTTATTTATTTTTATTAATTAATATTTTTATATTTATATTATAATTATTTTATTTACTTAATAATTTTATAAATATTATATATTTTTATATTTAATTTTTTTATATATTTTATTTTTTTTTTTTTAATAAAATTTAATTTTTTTATTTTTTATTTTTTATTTTTTTTATTTATATTTTAATATTATTTTATATTAATTTTTTTTATATATATTTTTTAAATTTTTTTTATTTTTTTTTATTTTTATTTATTATAAATTTTATTTAATCATTATTATATTTATTTTTTATATTTTTAATTTTTTTTTCTTTTATATTTATAATTTTTTTTATTTTTTTTTTTATTAATATTTATTATTTTTTTAAATTTATTATTATAATATATTTTTAATATTATTAATTATTATATATTATAATTTTTTATTTTAATTTTTTTTTTTTTTATTTTTTAATATGTTTTATTTTATTAATTATATTATTTTTTTTTTTTAATTTATATTTTTTAATTCATATTTTATTATATTTTATTATTATAAATTTTATATAGATTTTTTATTTTTATTTAATTTTATTTTTTAATATATATTTATATTTTATTTTTTTTTATAATTTAATTATTATTATTAAATTATTACTCATTTTATTTTATTTATTTTATATATTTATTATTTATTTTTTTACTTATTATTATTAATTATTATTTAAATTTATTTATTATTAACTTATAATTTATTTTTTTTTTTTATAATAATTTATATTAATAATTATTTAATTCTTTTTTTTTTATATATTTTATATATAATAAATTATTTAATTTTATATTTTTAATTATTTTTTAAATATTTATTTTTTTTATATATAATATTTTTTATTTTATATTTTTTTTATTAATATATTATTAATTATTAAATATTATTTTTAATATTTTAAATTAATTTTATATATTTATTTATTTATTAATATAAATTTATTATATTTTTTTTATTTATATAAATTTTAATATTTTATTATTTTTTTTATTTATTTATATATTTAATATTTTTAATATTTTATTTATCTATTTATATTATTATTATATATATTTATTATTATATTTATTTTTTTTATTTTTTATTTTTTTTTTAATTTTTTTTTATTTTTTTTAATTCTTAAATTTTACTTATTTTTTTTTACAATTTTATATATAAATTATTATATAATTTTATTTAAATATTTAATTTATTATTTTTTATAAATTTTTTTAATAAAATAATTTTATTATTATTACTTATTTTATATTATTTTTATTTTTTTATTTTTTTATTTTTTTTTATATTTTATTTATATATTATTTATAATTATATTTTATTATATTTATAATTATTTTAATATATTTTATATAATATTTTTTATATATAATTTTTATTTATTATAATTTTTTTTTATTTTATTTTTTATTTTTTATTAAATTTTTATCTTTTTATATTTTTTATAATTTTTATTATTTTTTTTTTTATTATATTTTTAATTTATTTTTTATATATTATTAATTTATAAGTTAATTTTTTTTATTTTTTTTTTTTTATTTTTTTTAAAATTTTATTCATTTTTTATTTATATATTAATATTATTATTATTATTATAAATTTATATATAATTTTTATAATTTTTTTTTTTTCATTTTTATTTTATTATATATTTTTTTAAATTTTTTAATTTATTTATATATTAATTTTTAGTTTTTTATATTTAATATATTTTAATATTTATATTAATTTTTATTATCATCTATCACATATTTTTAATTATTTTTAATTTTTTAGTTTTTATTTTTTTTTAATTTATTATTTTATAATACATTTTTTTTTTATTATTATATATTTATTTTTTTTTTAATTTTTAAAATTTTTATTTTTTAATTTTATATTTATATTATTTATTTAATTTATATTAATATAATTTATTTATTATATTATTTATTATATTATTTTTATTTAATTATATTTTTTTTATATATTATATATTAAATTAAAATATTCTTATTTTTATATTTTTATTTTTATTATTTTTATTTATAAAATATTTTTTATAATATCATTATTATATTTTTATATTTTTTATATTTTTATTTATTTTTATTATTAAATTAAATTTTATTATTTATATTTATAATTAATTTAAATTATATTATAATTTTTATTATATTTATTAATCTTTATTTTTTATAATTAAATTCATTATTTATTTTATTAAAAATATATATTATTTTTTTTTAATTAATTTTATCATAATATTTTTAATTATATTATTTTAATATTATTTAATTATATTATTTTTTATTTTTATTAAATATTTATATTTTTATTATTTTTAATTATTTTTATATTTTTTAAATAATTTTTTTAATATTTTAATTTTATTATTATTTTTATTTTATATTTTTTATTAATTATATTTTTATTTTTTATTTTATATAATATATTAATTATTGTATTTTTAATTTAATAATTATATATAATTTTTTTTATATTATTATTTTTTATTATTTAATTTTTTAATTTTTATATTATTTTATTTTAATTTTTTTTTTAATTATTTTACTTTTTTTTTATTATTTATTTATATAATATTTATTATTTTTTTTATTATATTTATTTATTTTTTATATATATATTATTATAATTACTTTTTTATATTTTTTTAATATTTTAATTTTTTTTTTTAATTTGACTTTTTAATTTTTTTTTTTTAATATATTTTAAATTCTTAATTTATTATATTTTTATTACATATATTTATTTTATATATTTATATTTTAATATATAATAAATTTTTATTATTTTATTATTTTTTATAATTAATTATTAATATAATTATTATATTTTTTTATTATTTTTTTTTATATTTTATTTTATTTTTTATATTTTAAAATTAATTATTTTTATTTTTATAATTTTATCATTTTTTTACATTATATATTTATTTTATATTTTATATATAATTTATTATATCTTTATAATTTCTTTTTTTTTTTATATTTTATTAATATTTATATTTTTTATATTTTTTTTTATACCTTTAATTATTATTTTTTTTTTTTATATTTTTATTTATTTTTAATTATAATTATTAAATTTTATTTATTATTTAAATTTATTATTTTTATTTATTGTATTATATTATTTTATTTTATTTTTTTTTTTTTTTTTATATTATTTATATTTTATTATATTTTATTTTTTTTTAATCTATTTTTTTTTTTTATTTTATTTTTTTATTTAATATTATTAATATTTTTTTTTATATTTTTTATTTTATTATTTAATTTTTCATTTTTTAGTTTATTATTATTTATATTTTTTTTTTATTAATTTTATTATTTTTTTTATATATATATATTATTATATATTAAATTTTTTTTAAAATTCTTTAATTTTTTTTATATATTTTTAATTTTATTTTTAATTTATTTTTTTTATTTTATATATTTTTATAAAATTTTATTATTTTATTTTTTTTTTTTATTTTTATTATAATTTTTGATTATTTTATATTATTTAAAATCTTACTTTTTTAATATTATTATTATTTTTTTTATAATTTTTGTTTTTATTTTTATTTAATTTTATTGTTTTTTATTTTTTATATTTTATTTAATTTATAATTTATTAATTTTTATTTTATATCTTTTTATTTATATATTTTTATATTATTTATTTATATTTAATTATATAAATTTATTATAATTAATTATATTTTTTATTTTTAATTTATTTTTTTATATATTATATTATTTTTTATTTTTTTTTTTTAATTTTATATAATTTAATTTTATTATATAATATTTTTATATATATAAAATATTAAAATTATTTATATATTTCATTATTATATTTTTATATTACATATTTATTTATTCAATTTTTATTAAATTTTTAATTTATTTATAAACTCTATTTTTTTATATATTTTTTATTAATATTAGTATTTTTTTATTAAAATTATAAATTATAATTATAAATTTTTATATTTTTTTTATATATTTTTTTTTTTTTAATATTTTATATATATTTTTAATATTTTACAATATAATTTTTTATTTATTATATTTATTATTTTTTATATTTTTATTTTATATTCTTTTTTTTATTTTTATTTATTTATTCATTTTTTTTTTTTTAATATAATTATATATTTTTATTATTTTATATTTTTTATTTATTTATTATAAAATATAATATTATTAATAATTTTTTATTTAATTATATTATTGTTATATTAATATTTTTTTTATAATTAATTTTTAATTATTTTTTTTTTATTTATTATATTTATATTTTTATATAATTATTATTTTTTTAATATATTTTATAATTTTATATTTTTATTTTATTATTTTTTTTTATTTTATTATTTAATTTCCTTATATTTTTTAATATTTAATTATATATATTTTTATTAAATTTTTATTTAATTTTTTTAATTTATTTAATTTATTTTTATATTTTATATTTATATATTAATTATATTTATTTTATTTTTTTTATATTATTTAATTAATTTTATATAATTATTTATTTAAAATTATAATAATTTTTTTATTTAAATATTTATTATAATATTAATTATTTATAAATTATTTTATAAATTATTTATTTTATTATAATTATTATTTATTTTTTATTATATATATATATTGTTTATTTAATATTTTTATTTTTTTTTTATTTTTTATTTTATATTTTTTACTTATTCTTTTTTTTTCATTTAATTATTATATTATAATATTATATTTTTTTTTATTATCTTTTATTTTTATTATATTTTTAATTATTTATTTCATATATATTTATTTTTTTTAATTTATTTTTATTATATTATTCTAATTATTATAATTATTTATATTTAAATTTTAATTATTTTATTTATATTATTTTTTTTTTTATTATATTTTTATTATTTTATATTAATTTTATTTAAAATATTTTTATTAATTTCTTTATATTTTTTTTTTTATAAATTATTTATCTATATTATTTTTATTTTTATTTTTTTATTTTAATAATTAATATTATTATTTTAATATTTTTTATTTTATTAATTAATTTAATTTTTTTTTTTTTTTTATTTTATATTTTTTTTTATTTATATATTAATATTTTTTTATATATATATATTTATTTTATTTAATTTTTTTTTTTATTTTATTTTATTTATATTTTTTTTATTATATTATTATTTTTAAATTATATTTTTAAATTTTTAATTATATTATATATTAAATTATTTTTTTTTTTATTTTAAATTTATATTTTTTAATATTTAATAATTTATTTTATATATTTATTTATTAATTATATTTAATTAATTATTATATATTTATTTTATATTAATTATTATATAATAATCAATTTTATTATTATATTTTTATATTTTTCTTTTTTTTTAATTTTATATTTTATATTTATAATTTTATTATTATTATATTAATTAATTTATTATTAAATTATTTTATTTTTTATTTAATATTTTTTTTTTTTATATTTAACTTTATTTTTTTATTATTATATTATTTATTTTTTAATATTAATTTTAATATATTTTTTATATTATCAACTTTATTTTTTTATTTTATATAATTATATATATTAAAATTTTTTATTTTTATATTTTTTTTATATATTTTTTTTTTATTTATAATTATTATTTTTATTTATTTTATATTTTATTTTTATATTTTTATTATAATTTTATATTTATAATATTATTTTTTTTTTTATTTTATTTATATTTTTTTTTTATATTTATATATTTTTTTTATATTATTTATTTTTTTTTAAATTATTTTTATTTATATCTTTTTAATATTAAATATATTTTTTATTTTTTCTTTTTTTTTTTTTTTTATTAACATTTTCTATTTTTTTTAAATTATTTATTTTATTTTATTATTTTTTATTATATTTTTTTTTTTTATTTTTTATTTTTATTATATATTAATTATTAAATTATTTTTTATATATTTATTATTTTATTTATCTTTTTATTAATTTTTTAATTATTTTTGTTATTAATAATTATTATTTTAAATTTTTTATATTTAATTTATTATTATATCATTTTAAATTATTTTTAATATTTAA
This sequence comes from Tanacetum coccineum, assembly GCA_026074375.1. NCBI lineage: Eukaryota > Viridiplantae > Streptophyta > Magnoliopsida > Asterales > Asteraceae > Tanacetum > Tanacetum coccineum. The sequence continues at coordinate 10,131 of BQNB010064573.1, read as the reverse complement.
ATTTTTATTTTTTTTTTATAATTATTTTATATTTTTTTTTTTTTTTAATATTATTTTTTATTTAATAATTAATATTTTTTTATTTATTAATTATTATAATTTTATTTATATATTTATATATTTTTATATATTATTTTATTATTTTACTATTTTAATAATATAATTTAATAAATTTTATTATTATTATTATTTTCTTTTTTTATAATTTTATTTTTAAATATATTTTATTTTTTATTCTTTATATATATTATTTTTTTTATTATTTTATAATATATTATTTATATTCTTTTTTATATTATTTTTATTATATTATTTTTTTTTTATTATATTTATTATTTTATTTATTTATTAAATATTTATATTTTTTTTATATTAATTATTTATAATATTATATATTTTTATTATATTAATTTATTAATATTATTTAAATTTTTATTTTTTTTTTTTTTTATATTTATTTAATTTATTTATTTATTATATTTTATATTTATTTTTAATTTTTTTTTTTTTATTTTATATTTTTATTATTTATTATAATATATTATTTATATTTTATATATTATTTATATAATTATTTTATCATCATTTTTATATATTTTTTTTATTCTAATTATATATTTTATTTAATTATTTAATTTAAATAATTATTTTTAATATTATTTATTTTAATTTTATTTTTATTAATTTATTTTAATAAAATTTTATAAATTTTTTTTTTTTTTTTTTTTTTTTTATTTTTATTATTTTTTTTTTATATTTATTTATTTATTTTTTTATATATTTTATTTTATATTATTTTCATACATTTTTATTTATAATTTTTAATTATTAATAATATAAAATATTATATTAATTTTAATAATTTTCAAAATTTTTATATAATTTATTTTATTTTCTTTTAAATTAATTTATTAATTAATATATTTATTTTTTATTTCTTTTATTTTATATATTTTTTTATTTTTATTTTTAAAATATTTTTAAATATTTATAATTATTATTTTTTTTATATTTTTTTTTTATATTATTAATATATTATTCTTTTTTTTATTTTATATTAATTTTTTAATTTTTATTTTAATTTATTATTTAATACTTATATTTTATTTATTTTTTTTTATTTATTTTTATTTTATTTATAATTTTTTTTTATTATAATTATTAATTATATTTTTATTTTATTTTTTATTATATTTTATTATAATAATTTTTTTATTATTCTTATTTATATTTTATAATTATTTATTTTAATATTTAATTATTTTTAATTATTTTTATTTAAATATATAATATTTTTTTATTTTTAATTTTATTATATATTTTTATTTATTTATTTTATATATATTTTATTTTTAATTCTTTTTTTTTATTTTATTTTTTAATTTTTATTATTTTTTATATATTTTATTTTTTATTATTTATTCATTTATTAAATTTTTTTTATTAATTAATTTTTTTATTTATTTTTTTTATATTTATTTTATATATTATATTTATTATTATTAATTATATTTTAATTTTAATTTTTTTTTTTTAAATATTATTTATTTTAATATTTTTTTTTATTATTTAATTTATATTTATTTTATTTTAATTTATTATTATAATATAATATTTTATTATTATATTTTATTATTAATTTTATATATTTTATATTATTTTTTTATTTTATTTTTTATTTATTATTTTCTTTAATTTTTTTATTATATTATATTTTAAAATATATTAATTTTACTTTTATTTATTTATAATTATTTATATTTTTTTTATTAATTATTTATATAATTTTTAATTTTTTATTATTTTTTTTTTTTTTTTATATTTATTATTATTTTTTTTTTAATTTTTTTTATTTATTTTATTATTTTTATTTTTTTTTTATTTTTTTATTTTATTATTTTTTTCAGATATTATTCTTTTATTTATAATTTTTATATTTTATATTATATTAATTTATTTTTTTTTAATGTATTAATATTATTTTATTTAATATTTTTTAATATTATATTTTTATTATTTTTATTTATTTTTATATTTTTTTATAAATTCATTTTTTTATTTTTATTTATTTTTACTCTTATTTTTTTTTTTATTTTTATATTTTTTTATTTATTTTTATATTATTTAAATAATATTATTTTATTTATTTAAATTTTATTTTATATTTTTTAATTATATATTTTAATTTTTATATTTGATTTTAATCTTTTATTTTATTTTTTATTTTTTTTTTATAATTTTTATATTTTAATTTAATTTTAATATTTTATTATATTATTTATTTATATTATTTTTTTTTTAAATATATTTATTTTTTATATATTATTTTTTATTTTTATTATTTTTTATATTAAATAATATTTTTTTTTTTTACTTATTTATTCATTATATTATATATTTTTTTATATTTTATATATTATTTTTTTTTTTATTTTATATTAATATTATCAATTTATATTTTTTTTAATTTTAAATATGTTTTTATTTTTTATTAATTATTTATTATTATTTATTTCTTTATATATTATTATTATATTAATTATTAATTTTTTTTTGTTATATTATTTTTTTTTTTAAATTTTTTACCTTTATTTTTTAATTTTATATTTATATTTTTATATTTTTATATTATTTTTTATATTTTATTTATAAATTTTAATTTATTTATTTATTTTTATTTATTATTTTTTTTATTTATTTATATTTTTTATTTTTTTAAAAAATTTTTATTTTTTTTTAATTTATTTTTATTTATTATTAATTATTCATTTATTATTATAATATAATTTTATTATTATTTTATTTCTTTTTATTTTATATTTAATTTATATATTAATATATTTATTAAATAATCTTTTTTATTTATTTATAATTATTACTATATATAATTATTTAAAATATATTTTTAATGTTATTTTTTTATAATTTATAAATTTTTTAATTATTTTTTTATTATTTTTATTTTTTAATATTTTTTATTATTTATATTATCTTTCTAATTTTTTAATTTATTATTTATAATTAAATTTTAAATTTATTTATTTATTTTATTTTTTTTTATATATAATATTATTTTTTTTTATTTATTTTATTATTCTATATAATTTTTTATTAATATTTATATTTAATAAATACATTTATAATTAATTATTATTTTTTGTATATTATTTTTTATTTTTTTTTTTTTTAATTATTTATATTATTTTATTTATTATTTTTTTCTAAATATTATTTTCTTTATTTTTTATTAATTATAATATTTATATTTTTATTTTATTTTTATATTATTTATATTTTATAATTTTTTATTATATTTTATATATTAATTTTTAATTTTTTATTATTCTTATTTTTTATTATCTAATATTATATTTTATATTTATATATTTAAATTTTTTTTATATTATATTTTATATATTTATTTTTTTTATTTTTTTTTTTTTATTTAATTTAAATTTTATTTTTATTTATTTTTTGTTTTTTATTTTTTTTTAAATTTTTTTATATTTATTATTATTTTATTTTTTTATTATTTTATATATATTTTTTATTTTTTTTTTTATTTATTTTTTATTTATATATTTTTAATATTTATTTTTTTTTAATATATAAAATTTTTTTAATTTATTTTTTTTTTTTTTTATCATTTTATTTTATATTTTTAAATTTAATATATATTAAATTATTAATAATATTTAATATTTTTATATTTTTTATTATTTTTATATTTATATTATTTTATTTTTTATATTTTTTTTTTTTTTTTTTTTTTATAACTATATTTAAATTTTCTTTTATATTTGTATAATATAATTTATATATATAATTATTTTCTATTATATTTATATTTTTTATATTTTTTATTTTTATATTATAATTTTATAATTAATTATATATTTATTTTTTTTATTATATATTTTATTTAAATTTTTTATATATTTATATTTTTTTAATATATTTTTTTTCAATTTTTTTTATTTTTTATTATTATTATTTTTTAATATAATTTTTAAAATAATATTAAATTAATTTTTTTTATTTTATACATTTATAATTATTATTTATTAATTTTATAATTTTTATTAAATAAATTTTTTTATTATTTTTATATTTCATTTAATTTTTTTTTTTATTTATTTAATATATATTTTTTTATATTATATTATATTTTTATATTTTTATATATTATATATTTTTTTTATTAAAAATTATTAATTTATTTTTTATTTTTTTAATTATTAATTTTAATTTATTCTTTATTATTTATATTTTATTCATTTTTTTTTTATTTTTTTTTATTTTAATATTATTTTATTTATAATTTATTTTTATTTTTTTTTTAATTTTAATTATTATTTATAATTTTATTATTTTATTATATATATTATATTATTATTATTATTTATTTTTTATTTTTATATTTAATCTTTTATAAATAATATTTTTTTTATATATTTTAATTTTAAATTTATTAATTTTTTTTTTTTTTATTTAAATTTTTTTATTATTTATAATAATTATATATTTAAAATATAAATTTTTTTATTTTTATATTTATTATTTAATTATTTTTTCTATTTTATTATTTATATTTTATTTTCATATATATTAAATATTTTTTTTTATTTATTATTTTTTTTATATATTTTTTTTATTTTTTATTTAATTTATTTATTTATTTATTTTTTATTTATTTTT
>BQNB010064572.1:22794-35267 GCA_026074375.1 Tanacetum coccineum | reverse complement strand
AGCGGGTGGTGGTGGTAGTGAGGTGGTGGCGGCGCGTGGAAGTGCGTGACCTAGGGGATCGGATAAATCAGGTCACGAGGAGCATTCTTGAACTCGCCGAAAAAATCCCGCCGGAAAACTTTTCCGGCGGTGGCGCGACGGCGGCGGCGGTGGCCGGCCGGCAGCCGGAGGTCATGGGGGAGAGAGAGAGCATTGTGAGTGTGTGTGTGTTTTTAGATGTATGGAATGAAAAGATATATATAATTTTATATATATATTAAAACTTTAAATTAGAAGTGACAAGTTGAAATAGTCCAGGGTTCGTTTTGTAACTTTTTAGTAAAACTTCGATACGTATCGGTTCGGGACTCGTTTGAAGGACTTAACGGATGATTCGAGTCGCGAAACTCGCGCCATTGTTTTCCGAATCATTTTTCTGATAAAAATGAGTATTCACTCGACTAATTTTCGTAAACGTTTTATAAAATTTATTTAAAACGTTTATTATTTATTTTGTATATTTCCGATAAACTTGTCCGTAAAATGATCATTTTACTCGAATATTTGCGTCTTCAACAAACGTCACTGAATAAAATGTTAAATAATTTATTAAATATTCTTATTTAATAAAACGTGATAATTAAATGTAATTTAATTATTTTTGTGCCGGTACTCGTTCTTGATTCTAAAATCTTGCGAGGACATTTCAGTCACCTTCTGACTGTTTTCAGGTCTCGGGCAAAACTGAAAAGTTGTCAGGAATGTCGTTTCACATCGAATTGCTTTAGGGTCCGAGCCGTGAAAACGTGATTTAGATGGTCGTTCTTATAAGTCAAGCCAGACCCAAAAAGTCAAAGATTGAAATAGTTATCTAAAAATCCGAAAATTCTCGGATGTTACACAGTTGGTAATCCTTGTGGCATCTTAACCATAGGTCATCAGTTCAAATCTTGCCAAGACTATATTTTTTAAGAAATCCGAAAATTAATAAAATTAATGTTAAATATGTGTCCATGTCATCGTTTATGAGTGTCATGTCATCGTTGAGGTGGCAAAAAACCATATTTATCCAGTCATAATTAGCTAGAAAAAAATCAAAATTTAATGCAAAAATAAGTAAAAATTCAAAAATTCAAATTAAAGGCAAAAAAAATTATAAATTCAAAAATAATTTAAAATTATTGTCTCATATGTGCCATGTCACCGTTGTTTGCGCCATGTCATCATTGAGGTGGCGTTGAGTCACTAAATCATATTAATCTAGTCATAGTTAGCCCCATATATAAGTTATAGATTATATGAGTAGAGATCTAGTGAGAAATAAATTAAAATAAGAAGTGGTGACAAGTGACTAAAACCATACATTTGAGATGCAACGACTTGCATTAGATGCATTTCTATTCATTTAGATGCACCATGTTGAGTTTCGAAAGTTAATTTGATGTGTAGATTGTGCAAATTGATTTTCATGATTTTGGCACATGTAGAGGAACCAAAAACAAGAGAAATCATGAAATGAATCTAAAATACGTATATTCATCTAATTAAAATCTAAAAAACACATTATGATGCATTATAATGCATCCAAGATTATAGAGATGCATCTAATTTAAGTTGGTGCATCTTGGATATACGATTATTGTTACTTCTTATCCTTCTTATTTTTAAAAAAACTTCTCATTTGATCCTAACTCTATTATATATAATAAACAAAGATTTTTTTGAAAATTGTACACGTCATTTAATCAAACAAGGCACAATCGCCACATCACTAAAGCCACGTCATTAAATCCATGTGGCTGGAGGTTTGAATTCAGCGACTATTTTTTATGGTTTGTTTGACATTCTAAAATTACAGATCCTAAACTTATCACATAATTTCAAGATTCCATCAATTTTTTCAACTTAAATTACCGATATATCGAATCAAACTATCTTTTATTTCGTCTGATTTCAAGCATCCTTCATCTCAATTCTTATTGGTATGTTTACTTGATAATTTTTTTCCCTTTGTATTAATCAGAGTCATCAACAGCTTTTTTTATCAATATTAGGGTTCTAATTCATATGTGTAGGGTTCTAATAATAGATATTCTATTGATTCATATGTTTATCGATTTTTAATCTAGCTTCAATCCAAATCTTAGGGCTTTAATTGATATGTTTACTTGCCAGTTTTTGCTAATTGTTTGTGTAGACCAATTTTAGGGTTCTTAATGATATGTCTACTTTTAAATTTTTTGTTATCTCCATGTGGTTGCCTTTGATTCTGTTCATCCAAAAACTAAGAACACTACTTTTGTAAATTAAGAAAAAGAAAAAAAACCTTAAGAATTTGTTTCAAGATTCATGTTGAGAAATGTTTGACTTTCTCATTGAATTAGGTCTTTTGACTGTAAGGGGTATTTGCCTGGTTTATTTGCTTATTGTTTTTGGGTATTGAAAAACTACTTAAAACTGTTTTCAATACACGATCCGATATTGCTTATTTCAAATTGATAATCTTGGTGGCATCAAAATCATAAGTTTACACTTAAAGTGACATACGTTGTTTGCGGTAGGCATGAGCTGTTTAAATAAGCAAATCATAAACACCCCTTAAGCATGAGATTTTTAAAAATGTTTTTAGAGTTAAGATCCTGACAAAAAAATTCGTTACAGTTTTAATAAATAAGTCAAACGTCTCTTAAATAGGATTTATTTTGTTCTCATTTACTCAGGTTTTCAACATTGACAAGCTTGGGCACGAGACTCGAAAGGTATGAACTTTCAACTATGTTTATGGTTTTGTCTCTTTACAAGAGTAACATTTAAGAGTCATGATGGAGGAAGCTCTCAACTAGATTAAGATTCAACCATGTTAACTAATTAACTTATACAAGTTTTTAAGAACTATTTCATTAACGTGTTTAAAAAAATTCTAATGGTGAAACACTTTAGCGGACTTCATGTTAGTTGTATTCTTAAGAGAGAATCTAATATTAATCAGTGTCAATATGTCGGAGAACATGTGAACTTGACATGTCATTTAATCCAGTTGGCCATCTCTTCCACGTCATTTAATCCACATGCCTGCGTTAAATTCTTAGTTTTTATGGTTTGTTTCAACAACTAAATTACAGATCTTACACTATCACATAATTTTCAAACCTCCTTCCGTCATCTATCTTTCATCTCAAATTACAGATCCTATCTATCATATATATGAGATTCCGGCATCCTCAATACGTTATAAAGGTATGTTAACTTGACATTTTCTTATTTACGTTTTGTGGTAAAGCGGGTTTTGTATTCATATGTAATAGGGTTCTAATTTAATAATGCTATTGATTCATTTGTTAATCGATTTCTAATATTTATAATCCTAATTTTCGATCCATATTTTGGGCACTAACTGATATGTTTACTTAATGTTTGTGTTAATGGGGTTCATCAGATTCCAATTTCTATATAAATTTCTAATGTTTGTGTCAATGTGAGGTATATAAAAATAACTTATAGTTGTTTAAGTGGTGTCCACTCATTATAAGTCCAGGTAAAACATAGATTCACTGCTCGTTGAAAGCACACCAGTTGTTGTTTGAGCCATGGTTGGCAAATAATGATCTGAAAGATGACGATGTGATGATGGTAAGGTACTTTTAGACTGTACCTTAATCGATTTTAGGTTAGTTTTTTGTGCCCTAGAAGAAAATAGAATCAGGATCATGTTGATGTGCCAGTTTACAATATCGTGAATAAGTTGCAGTCGTTGGTGATGTGCTTAAATAGGAATGTCCTTGAAGAACTTATAGTGCAGTTAGTACTAATCGCTAACATTTTTTTTTTTTAACACTGTTCACTTGTGGTCCTAGAGGTTATGTATAAGTTTTATGCTAATGAGCATAACATATAACAATCGAATATATTTCCATGAATATGAGAACATGTTAACTTGAAAATGGGTTAGTTTGCCCGCCTATTATATACTTTCCCCAATTTTTAGTTTTTTTTAATTAAGTTGAACTCAGTTTTTTCCTCTTTAATTCACTTGCAAATTTAAACGATTAATCGTGTTGTTATCAATAGTTTATTATTGTTGAATACAATTGGAATTCCTACACGAGTCTTGGAAACTTAGTGACATGAAATATCAAGCCATTTACGTTGTTGGTTTCCTTCACCTAACTTAATGGACACGACTATTTCATTCTTATGATCTTTTAACAAAATCTGACTATATATTATCACATTTATTCTTTGTTTGATTTGAAATTTCCAGGTAATTTGAGCATTTATCATGTTTTAAGGCTTACTCTTTTACTATACATGAACAAGGTTTACAAGATACTAAGCGGAAACAAATTGGGGTGCCTATATGCTTTAAATGAATGGCACATGTATGTAGTTGCGTTTCTTCATATTCACCAATTTAATAAGTTTAGACATTTAATCAATTGTAATATATTTCTGTTAAGCTACACGACGGTCTTAACAGCTAATATATCACTATGTTCTAATCTCTTATGTATGTATTTATCCTTTGTTAAGTTAGACTATAATCAATATTAATTACTCTGATAATATACATAAATAAGTGCGATCTTTCTCTAAACATTAACATCTATGTACAGCTTTAAATTTTATTTGAATACACTTTTTAACCTATTAATTCATTTGTAGTCTGCAAATTGCAGGCCTATAATAGATTATCCTTAAACAATCATGCAAACTTTAGTGTTTTGTTTTTGAAATTACAACATTTACTTTATAAGTTGAACTATGTTTGTTTCAAACTTTTTATAAGCCACCCGTGATTTATCACGGGTTTATAGGCTAGTTATATAATACAAAGGATAACTCATTTGATAATCATATGATTTTATAAATTTACGCTTGACTATTTTGTTTTTGTTCTGTTTTTATTTGTTTGACTATTTTCTGTTGTTTTTTATATTTGTGTTTTTTAAACAATGAAATATAGATGCTATTATATATATACTCAAAAGGCGCATAATACGTCGTCGTATTGCCTCTTGGGCTAACTTTTCCCGTGAGCAGCCCATGTCTGACGATCCAACGTGTGCTGGGCCAAATTGTTGCCCCTCACGCGTATGACGCGTGTATATGAAGCTTTTTTCCATCTGTTTTTCCTTGTTTTCTCAGACCTTCTAGAAATATCCAACTGTTGCTGCTAAGTTAACCGTGATGAACAACAACGACCGTAAAGAATCATAACAAGTTCATTTCATGTGCTTTTTCCATATTGTCTAATCCTAGCATTTCAATCCTTTGATTGGAACTATTGGCGATTCAAAAAAGTATTATGTGTGTGCATCTAATGTGTTTTACTATAGACAAATTACTATCTTGCATCATATTTTTACTTATTATCTTCGTTTTTTCTGTTCTGCGTATGTCCTATGAGTATAGCATTCTAAACGCACTTTGCTTAGTTGAAATTTGCCAGTTGTCTTAGTTTTGCTTATTTAAAAATTGGTGTATATGCATGTGCTTATTGCCTAAGGATATTAGCCATGAAAACTAAAAATAGGCCAACGAAAAGGAAGTTACCTTATGACTTAAAGTTAGAGTTTACCGAAACGGGTATTTCTAAAAAACAACATTTCGAATCTTCAAGTACGTGCCATGACGTTTATGTTACTAATGGACACACCCATGGTTGAAGCTGTCACCTGGGTCTAATGAGGCACCTCCTTAGTCGTACATTCAGAATATTCCGATACATTGCCTCATCTATGTGCGACTACTTCAAGAATACCATCACATGTACATTGTCCGAACGGTACGAACACTGATATTACATCTTAATACGTTGGCACCGGCCACGCCTCAAATACAAAGGACAATGGTATCAACATGTGAACATGTAAGTCCATTTAAACTTATGTGTCTCAGTTTCATTGATTAAGTATTTATACTAACTATATGGTTTTCCCTTTGCAGCTACACTTTTTTTATATTACCAATGTGTTTGCCGCTCATTTACCTTACACTTCATGTATGTAAACGCTTAGGTTTCTAGAATCTATTATTGCACATACATATGTATATTAATCAGTGTTGCAAAAATCGGCCTAGGCGGCCGATTAATCGGCGCCTAGGCGCTAGGCGGGGATGAACCGCCTTGATTTTCAATAATCGGCCTTATTAATCGGTTTGGTCAAAAATCGGTCAATATACCGATTAATCGGTAAAAAATCGGACAAATCAGGCATAAATCGGCCAAATCAGACAAAAATCGGCTAAATCGGCCAACTCAGTTTTGAATAGAAATCGGCCAAATCGGGGATAAATCGTCGAAATCAGAAAAAAAATCGGATAAATTAGGCAAATCGGACAAAAATCGGCTAAATCGGGCATATATTTCCAAATCTTTATAATTTAACATATAAAAAGTCCAATTTGATTAATCCCTGATTAATCCCTGCCTAACCGATTAATCGCTAGGCGGTACCTGACCGCCCAACGAGCGCCTAGCGATTTTTGCAACCTTGATATTAATACCATTAATAATAACATATGGTTTATGCAGCTTCAGTAATTGGTACATGTAGCAAAAAAAAAGAATCGGTTACCACGAAAAAAGCTACTTCAGTAAGGTTAACTAATCGCGAGCACACTGATGTGGCAGACAATACACAACGTACGCCCATCCTATAGTTTAATTGTTAATGTATAGTTATTTGGAATGATTGTCTAACGTATTTATGTGTGTATCAATGTTATTGCAGAAATTATTAGGCCAAACGTTTATCAGCAAAAAAAAAACAGTGACCGAACAACCAACAACTACCATATTCTACTACTATTAATACACAAGAAGCAGAATCGGTATGTTGCTACCGGCGTTCATATGACAAACAAACTACAATGACATATCCTCGAAAGACTGTTCATCCTAGATTTGAAACAATCACTCAACGCCGCGAGTACTGTATTCATGTGTTTTACCTATTTGTTATTGCTTGCTATCTAATACTTTCTGTTCATTGGCATAGGCGTCCGTTTATGTAAGAAACTGCAGTCAGATGCTATTGAATTACAATAGAATGGGCAACCACCAACAGCGTCTAACAGTAAGAATTCTGCCTACTTTTTTCCTAAAGTTCTTCTTTACTACTATCAGCTAAAAGCCAACCCACATAAAACAATATCTATACAATTTAAATCCAAAAAACCCATTCAAAAAAAGCCCATAAAAAATGGCCCATACAACAACTCTATAAAACCGCAAAATTAAATATGGCCAAAAAATGTTCCGCATTACTACATTCTATACAAACGCTTAACACTCAGTAAAAAAAATTAACGCCGTAGCAACGCGCGGGTTCTAATGCTTGTTTATATAATTGGCTTAAATGGACTTCTGTTATGAGCTGAATCTACAAGCCCATTAATCATACAAGCCTATCTTACACGAACTGCATTTCTTTCTACGTTTTTCTTTCCTTTTCTCTAATCAAATATCAAAATATGTCGAGTATTTGTTAACTTAAACTAAATTAGTTATAAAGTTTAAACTTATGAAAGAAAAACATATAAGTTGACAGAGAAGTATAGATGAAATCTGCATTCGATTATATAATATACAATGTATCAAATTTATGTTGTTTCCATCTAATATGAAAACTCAAATTTTAGGTTGAAATCTCCCTGCCTAAGATTACAATTTCTTTTTTCTATTTAGGTTTGTCGTGTTCATTTTAATATTTCAATCGATCATACTACTACACAAACATGGTTTTCCTACGGTAAGATCTGTGGGGAATTCCGTGGAAAAGGGCCTTTTTCCACGGATTCCGTTTGTAAAAACCTTGTGGCTAAATATTTTCCCGTAGATTTTCCCACCGGGTTTGGCTATTTTTCCCACAGATATTGTTGTGTGTAATCTGTAGGTTTATTACCCACCGATTTCCTACAGATAATTTCTAACAAATTTTCCACAATTTTCCAAAAATATTTCCCACATATCTACTTTATCTAATAATTAAATGTAAAATTCTATTAATATGCATTAAGCTGAAATCCAAAATGAAACTTGTGAATAACACATGGAGCCGTAATGTACAGAACTAATAATCCCATTAAATTACATATAAACTTACAAATAACCAACAACAACAATAATCAATCCGCTCTTAATACTATCAAACTAATAGATACTTAACCTATCAATTCGACACCTAGCGACCCAACTAAAAAAGTATGCTTCACGTATTTTCCTAACATCACAAGGTTCATAGTCTCTTCTATGATCTCTATAATGCATCCATCTTTTCCATTAGTCATGTTAGCAATTTCCTAACCTATATATATTCAACAAAATGCGAAACCAAATAAGTGAACATAACCAAAATAAAAAAACCATCGAAAACAAACTTCAAAGCTGTTTAGATCTAAAAAAATAATAGTTAGATATAACAAAATCAAAACATAGATGATTAGATCTAACAAAATCCCAAAAAGACCATAGATCCGAATATAACTCCTAGATCTGACAAAAATGGACCATGGATGCTTCCAAACAACACTCGAGAATTCCAAATCTAGTGTGATACAATTATGTAGAACCTGAAAAAGAAACATAATATTATTAGCAACAAAATATAATAACCAACAGTAATCAGTTTACGGTTTGCCTAGAACCCATGAATTAAAATTCATTTTACTTCAGCTCGATAACAATTAAATCATCATCTACACAAAGCACATAAACTTATAGTTATGAGAACAAAAGGTGACGTCGGCATCATGAGAACAAAAGGAATCTCTTGAAGAAGATACAAGAAAATGGGTTTGGTGCACCTTTTTTTTCGAAACTATAACCACTGTGTTCTCGAGTTCTAGTTAAGAAAGAAAATGAAAGAAAGTGAAAATGAAACAGCCCATGTTGTGTTCTCCAGTATTACATAAGGAAGAAAATGGAAGGAAATGAAAGGAAATGTAGTGCTATTTTGATAATTATAGAAGGAAAGTGTTTCCTCCCAATTTTGGGAGGAAAGAGTTTCCTTTCATTTCATTTCCTTTTCTTTAATAAAGTAACTCAAGAACACAATGTAAGTGAAAGAGAGGGAGGCGGGACTTGTTTATGCTAGGTTTAGAGGATAGGCTTGGGCTTTTTGATTTTGGAAATTATAAAAATAGGGGGAATAATGGGTGGGAGATTAAAATTCAATAGAATTTATGTGTTGCAAGTAAATTAGTTGTAAAGTTAAATGATAATCACTTATGTATGAGTAAAATAAAATATGGTCTATTGTAAAAAGGGAGTAAGAAATATATAGAAACGAACCTGTAATAGAAAAAAAATATGAGTCAAGTTTGAGTAAGGTTGTAAAATAACTGAACGTTCAATGAAAAATCCCTGAACCGTTCGGTAAAATTTTTGTTTATGTACGTTTATTTATTAAATGAACGAACGTAAACAATATTTTACGTGCATTTAGATAAACAAACGAACATGAAAAGAAATTTTCCCGTTTCGTGAATGTCCGATTATACACGTATACTTACATACAAAACATCTATAGATATAATCGTTTTCTTTTACTTTTTTGATTTAGTTACTTATATAGTATCTTTTACTATAATCCCACATACATAATCGTTTTCTTTTACTTTTTTTGATATACACGTATACCTATATTGTAAAAGATATTCATGCTAAGCTCGTATGTCTGTATATATACTTTCCCACAGACATAATCATTTTCTTTTACTTTTTTTTGATATAGTTACACGTTCACGCATATACACGTATACCTACATACAAAACATTTATAAATACATTTAATTTCATAAACGGACATGCGGAACATACACGTGTACATATCCACACATATACAATGGTTAGTTCCACATTAAGGTTATACCTAAACTTACACATACACTTGCGATACTCACATAAATAGTTAGTTAATAAACAAAAACATATAATATGTAACTAAAAACACATATGAAGACATACTAGGTCATGTCGGAATGTGTAAGTATACAAAAACATAAAAAGGATCATTTTTGTAGGAAATATGTGGGTATTTACACACGTATTTCCCACGAATTTATCATATTGGTAGGTAATCTGTGGGAAATTACCCACGACTTTCCCACAGACATAATCGTTTTCTTTTACTTTTTTTGATATAGTTACACGTTTACGCATGTACACGTATACCTACATATAAAACATCTATAGATACAATGAATGTCATAAACAGATACGCGGAACATACGCGTGTACATATGTAATGATATGTTACACAAAAAGGCTATACCTAAACCAACACGTACACTTGCGATAGTAACATAAATATTTACGTTTATAAACAAACAAATATAATATGAAACTAAAAACACATATGAAGACATACTAAGTCATGTTGGAATGTGTAACTATACAAAAACGTAAAAACGATCATTTTTGTTGGAAATCCGTGGGTATTTACACACGCATTTCCCATGGATTTATCATTTTCGTAGGTAATCTATGTGAAATTACCCACGACTTTCCCACAAACATAATCGTTTTCTTTACTTTTGATATAGTTACGCGTTCACGCATATACACGTCCGTATACTTACATACAAAACATATATCGATCAAATGAATGTCATAAACAGACATGCAGAACACACGTGTAGATATTCATACATATGTAATGATATGTAACACAAAAAGGTTATACCTAAACTAACACGTACACTTGCGATACTCACATAAATAGTTACGTTAATAAACAAAAAAATATAATATGAAACTAAAAACACATATAAAGACATACTAAGTCATGTCGAAATGTGTAAGTATACAAAAACGTAAAAACAATCATTTTTGTGGGAAATCCGTAGGTATTTACACACGTATTTCCCATGGATTAATCATATTGGTAGGTAATCTGTGGGAAATTACCCACGACTTTCTCATAGACATAATCATTTTTTATTGCTTTTTTTGATATAGCTACACGTTCACGCATATACACGTCCGTATACTAACATAAAAAATATCTATAAATACAATGAATGTCATAAACGAACATGCGAAACATACACGTGTACATATCCACACATATACAATGGTTTATTCCACATTAAGGTTATACCTAAACTTACACATACACTTGCGATATCACATAAATAGTTACGTTAATAAACAAAAACATATAATATGAAACTAAAAACACATATTAAGACATATTAAGTGATGTCAGAATGTGTAAGTTTACGAAAACGTAAAAACGATCATTTTTGTGAGATATCCGTGGGTATTTACACACGTATTTCCCATTGATTTATCATATTGGTAGGTAATCTGTGGGAAATTACCCACGACTTTCCCACATAAATAATCGTAATCGTTTTCTTTTACTTTTTTTGATATAGTTACATGTTCACGCATATACACGTCCGTATACCTACATACAAAACATCTATAGATACAATTAATATCATAAATGCACAAGCGAAACATACACGTGTAAATATTCACACGTATAAATAGTTTGTTCCACCGAAACATAAAGGCACTAGTTTTGTGGGAAATCCGTGGGTATTTACCCATATATTTCCCACGGTTAACACAAAAGCAACATTTATGGGTAATACACGGCTGGTTACCCATGGATTTTCCACGGACGATTAAAATAGTTATTTAATATAGATAAAATTTGTCACATTATTTTGGCCGTGGCTAATATGTGTGAAATTTGCCACAATTTTCCCACGGATGTCTAATAAACAAGAATAGTGTGAATATTGTGGCAAATCTGTGAGAAATTTGCGACGGATTTCACACGAAAACTTGGTCAACAATTTAGTGTGTAAATAGTGAAAAATCCGTGTGAAATTTACTACATATTTCCCACCGAAATTTAGTCAACAATTTGGTGTGTAACTTGTGGGTATTCCGTGTGAAATTTCACACTGTATTTTTTTCGTGGGAAAAATCCGTGGGTAAATGCAGTTTGTGTAGTAGTGACATGTACAAAAGGTTTTCAACATCTATGTTGTTCTTCTATTCCAGACATTGCAGATATAGAGGACTTCCAAAAGAGAAAAATAAGAAGAATGACTGCACCCACAGGCTTCTGTATCCGTTTCATGCTCTCTTCTATTTTCTGTTTAGAGGCAAAAAAGCTAAAATATTTACACCAAAACTAACCTGATAAGCTATCTGCCAGCGGATTATCCATAGCAGCCTACAACCAAAGGGAAAATACAACAATACCTTGCATTAGTAACTAATTCTAAGTTAACTCATCTTTTTTCCCTCGTGTCATAGCAGCCTACAACCAAAGGGAAAATACAACAATACCTTGCATTAGTAACTAATTCTAAGTCAATCAGATTTAAATGTTATATGAAAATTTAGTAGTAAAAAACTACTGTTCGCAACTTAGATCAGTGCCCTGCAAGTTCTCATATTCAAATCTTACCAACCATTAATAACGGGAAACCAATCTTTCATACACCTTTACTAATAAAATCCAAAA
>BQNB010064572.1:0-21319 GCA_026074375.1 Tanacetum coccineum | reverse complement strand
CTGAACTTCTTTTTAAAGTTGGCATATATATGTCTGGTGCATTTCCTGTGCTCTGAATTTGGCAGCCAGTCTCTAACAGCATCATGTAAACCCTGTGATAAGAACCTCAATTAGTATCATTCATCATTTACTTATAAATTATATTCAGATATACATAATTACACTAACCTTGTGACCATCAGATATGAAAGTCAACCCAGTGCCTTGTTGAAGTTTCAAATCATCATGTAATAGTGCCAAGAACTAACCCTAGTTTTTTGAGTTCTCAACCCTCACTACAGCCCAATCAGTTGGATACATTTGATTATTGGCATCCCTGCCCATGGCTGTAAGCAACTCTCCCCTACAAGTATGCTTTAAGAAGCAACCATCCAAGCCAATTACTCTTCTACACCCTTCCAACCAACGATCTTTCATTCCCTTGAAACATATGTAAAATCTCTTAAAATAGGATTTACCACAACCTGTTTCTTCCACATCAAGTCTGCAAGTACTACCGGGTTTGACTCTAACAAGGCTTGCCTATAATCCTATAGTCTCCCATAATGTTCAATTAACCCCTCTTCATGGTCATATAGGGCTCTTTGTTTGGCTCTTTTGCACTGGCCAATACTCACATCCATCAAAAACTTTTGCCTTATTGCATCTTTCAGCTTGATTTAAGGCATGAATGGGTCATTGATTATCTAAGGATCCTAACTTGTAGTTCCTAGAACACTTGTGCTCAGGATGTAGTGACTTAATCTGGAAAGATTGCTCTGTGGTCATCCAAGATGCCCATAGTCTAAACCCATATATAAGACCCTATTTTTTTATAACAAATAATCTTACTTTTAGTCCACTTTGGTGACTGTGGTGATTTCCCAGCATCTTAACCACTTGTGTCCAATTATAAAACTTAACCACTTGTGTCCAATTATAAAACAAATAGCTACTTAGGCAACACGTAATCATAATATAAAACTTAACCACTTGTGTCCAATTATAAAACATTGCATGTTTCTCAACCCAAAAACTATTAAAACAAAATCATGTAAAACGTGCGGCTATAAACTCACCTTGAGTGAGTGAATATCAAGTATATCACAGATAATGCGCCACGCAAATCGTCAGATGCGACCTATTTAAATTAAGGTCGTATAAGTATTAATCACATTGGTAATTACTACCATGCATAATTCTATATAGCTAATCACCATCTAATTGTTTTGGTAAAATTGTGTTTAATAAGTTAAAACGTTTATATTTCCCGTTGTAGTAAAACTGGCGTAACTTTCGCGTTTTAAGCCCGATTTTGACGTTTCTTATGCCCACGCTTTCGTATTAGGACGAGTTATCATAATTTGACATTTTCATATTTTTAGTCCCCTGATGAACAGTACTTTTTACTGTTCACACCAGTTATAAAGTTATTTTTATAGTTTTAGTTATCGTAAAACCCGTAAACGTCGTATTTTATTCGTTATAGCTCCGTTTTTAGCGATTCTTTCGAGCACGTTCTCGTAATTGAAAGTTCTATTTATTTATGAGGTTTACAAAAATAAATGTTTCTGTCATGAACAGTAACTTTTATAAAAATAGTTTTATAAAAGTATTAATTGTCGTAAACTCGCGAAATTCATAACTCATTCGTTATTAATTGAAAATTTTCGTTTCTTATCATTTTGGAATCCTAAAAATATGTGTAATCTGTTAAAAATACTAAACTTGCTGTTTTATATAATTTTTATAAATTGTTTTATAAAAATTCTTTTATAAATCCGTTTATTTATCGTATAACTTGTTTTTACCGTAACTTTTTCGTTATTTATCCGTTTTTCAAGTTTCTTAGCTTTTTGGAATCGTCATGAGACGTACTATTTTATAAAAATATAAAATGGACAGGTTGTATGTCGAATTAAAACAGAAAGTTAGGATGTCTTTCTTGATTCCATATGTAAACTTTGTTTCTATAACTTTCAACTTTGTATTTTACCATAAGTCTTTTATACTATATATATATTATATGTCTTACATATAATAAAGTCCATTAGTCCATCATTGTCCTCATATGTCCAAATTACCAAGATTAACAAGTTTATCAAGTTGATTATACACATTTACTTGTAGCTTTTCATGTAAATCATTAAAAACCCTAATCTTTCATTAACACTTTTTAAGCTTAACCAAGGTTGTTCATCACTTATACTTCCATTATAACCTTATTTTAGTGTTCATATAACATCACTAAAAGTCCATAAACAAGATTAACATGTCATTTGCATTACTTTTACTTGTAACATATTAAGTAAACTTTATAAACCCTAATTTGTACATAATCATTTTTACACTTAACCAACATGGTATAACACTTATAGATCCATTTTAACATGATATTATCAACCTAATATCATATGAAAAAGTGTACAAAAGCATAATCACAAGTAAAAATCCCTTTTACATGTTCAAAAGTCTTAAATGGTGATTTTTCTATATAGAACATCATATACATATAAAATCATGAAAATGAAAAGATAAAGGTTTTAGGTAACCTTAGTGATGAACAATGATGATGAGAATTAAGTGCTAAACCCTTGCTTAAACTTAAAACCAAAGCTTGCAATAATAAAAACCCTAGATTAGGTTTGAAACCATACTTTCTTTTCTTCAATGCTTATAAATGGTTAACCAAGCCTTCTAATCACCTTAGGTTACCTTAGATATCATGTAAGAATGTGTGTAAAGGTTGTATAAAATTCAGCCAAGTGGGCTAACATATGATGATATTTAGTAAATTTTGGGTATTGAGTATAAAAGTGGGTATTTGTTGAAGCGTAGAAAAGTTTTGGTGGTTCCAGGAATGCCTAAACGTATTTTATCGCGAAACGTAGCAATTTTACGTAACCAATAAAAATAAAATGAATGAAGACCATAATTATTCTCAAAATAATTATTTAATACTTGCTTGATGTAAACGTTTGATGGTTTGATGCCCGTTTATATTGAACGCTAATTTTTGGCGTACGCAATTTTACTTAATACATGAAATTACAAGCAAACGCGTACGGCACTAAAAATAAATAGTAGATTTATCGACGTCGTCAATGACTTGAAAACACGGGGTGTTATAATAAACTAAAATTTTTAAACTACTAATAGACAGAATAAGCTCAATCAAACTATAATAAGCAAGCAATAAGTAGATTAATAAGCTAAGACAGGAATTAAGCTATAAAGAGTAAAGATAGTGTACCTTTTCCTTTGCTCAACAAGGACTTATAAATGCTCAAAAGAGCTTATCTACAAGATCCAGCTTATTGAAAACAAGCTGGTAAGACCCTATAAGCCCATCCATTTTTGGCTTATATTCCATAATTAGCTTAAACTTACTTTGAGGTGACTTAAGGTAAAATGCCTATTTAGTTTAAGCTTAAGAAAGCTTAAATGAATAAGAGCTAGCTTAAAGAGTAAAGGAGAGCTTATTTAGCTTACTTGATTACTTCTAAACATATTTAAGCCAAATTTGCATAAAATAAAACTTGAATTCGACACGAATTTAAATAAAACTAAATTTTATTAATACTAAAAGAGATTGCAAGCTTTTAAAAACTAAATTACATTAAAGAAAATTACAATAAGCTGGTAAATAAGCTAAACTACACTACTCCTACTACTACTCAAGATATCTTCTACTGTGTGAAATCCCTTCTATTTATAGGAGAAGAATGAAGTTTCTAGGCCAAAGGAGCGTCTTCAATCCTTTTGATCTTAACCCTTGAATCAAACTGCCTTAAATCAATCAATCACAGCCCTTGATTTGATACACGTCTAATCCACCAATCATTGTGCTCAGGATTGCCAATGTGGCAGGGAGATGAGGTAACATGCGTTTCGCGTGTTCTTCTAGAAGGGGATTGTTGAGTGAAAATAGGGGTTTTACCCGTATGTTTATTGTTACAGGGTGAAAAAGGGAGGGATAATGAACAATGATTCTTAGCGGGTTTTTATTCATTTTGACTGGATCCAATTCATTATGGTATGGGCTTTGACTATCTTATGACTTGGGCTTTTTATTATTAACTTGGGACTGGATAGGTTTAAATGGATTTGGACTTTAGGTTTCATTTTAGGCTTATGATTAATATTATTCAAGAGCTAATAGGCTGACCCGACCCATTAAATGGGTACGGGTTAGCCCATTAAGAATGAATACGCCTTCGGCTTCGCTTTACTCATGCTCTTCCAATCTCGTGCTCGGATTTGTACTTTTTGGCATCCTTTTTGTCCATTTGTGATATATCCGTTACCTGCATAATACCATTGACAAAACACACATATACAATGTATTTTCCATGTATTTTTGGTCATATAAGCTCGTTTTAATAAGGAAAATTGATATGTGATTAAACACATATCAGAGGCCTTCCTTAGAATACTTTAGAGTTTTTGGATGTAAATACACTATATCCAAATCATTAGAAAACCATACTTCAAATGACTCAATTTCCTACAACGGCATTGATGTGTGCTTAAACACACATCATTTATACCCCAGAAAACACTAATAAACGGACTAAAAACATGAAATATGCTTAATATTATTGCAAATATGTTTGGTTTGTGTTTTTATGTATTGCAGGTACAAAGGATTGAAAATAAAGCAAAAATAGGAATTTTCGGGATCGATTCAATCAAGTTTACTTATTATTCAAGATCAAAATGAAGTCGGAAAAATTCCCTGAGCACCCCATTGGAAAGAGCATGAAAATACGAGTCCAACGGTGCCTTCATCTCTTATTGGGTCGGCCCGACACCACTTACATGGGTCAGACCGACCCATATCTATTAAAGACTCATTATTCATATTGCAAGTCCAGGCCCAGCAGAAATAAGACCAAGCCAAACAATTTGCAGGCTCAGCCCAGCGTTGAAGAGTTTTCAGCCCAAGTTAGAAATGCAATAACCGGTCTATGATGGAAATGTAATAACAAGCTCATGAACAAAAGAACAAAAGTTGTAATATCAAATTGTGAATGATGTATGTTGGCACGTGAGCCACAATCACCAAAATTAACTCAACTGCCCTCAGGTGATATCTCACTCAAATTTGTTCAGCCAATGACACCTCTCCACGTGGCTCTTCCTTTATATACTCAATTTGTCTCACATAGTTTAGAGAGAAAAGGAGTACACTTTTTTACGAATGAAAAAAGAAGGCCACGTGTACTGAAATGAATGGTGGATCTACCTGCGTACGAGGAACAATGTTTTTCCAGCCAATCATTGGCAATTAATTGAGGCGGTGGATGACAAAAATTACAATTTTGACCCTCGTCTTTTGCTATAAAACAGACGCAGCAGGCATTTAGATGGGTGTTAGATCTTAGGATTAAAATTTTTAGCTTATTAGTTTAGGAGTAGGTTTAGCTTATTTTAAGTTTTAGGATTATTGTAAAAGCTGTTTCTAGCTTATTTCAGCTTATTGCGTTTTGTACTCGAAGCTTATTTTGAAATGAAGATGATGTTTGTTTGCTTATTTGTCTGGCTTATTTCTTGCTCTTTCCTTTTTCTATTCGGCTTATTTCTTTAGATAGAAGTTGTACTCTTAGTAAGCTTTATTTTTATAGCTTATTTTCTGTTTCGTGTAAGCTTCTTTATGACATATTCGTTTGGTTAAATGCTTATAGTATCATATATCTTTTAGCTTATTTCACTCCATTCCTTCTTCTTCTTTTCGTTGTCGATAGCTTATTCATTGGCTTTATTATGATCTCCTTCTTAGCTTTTTTGAATCGAATATAGCTGTCTCTCTGAATTATTTCGTTTCGAGCTTATTGTAGTAGATCTAGCTTTTAAAAGCTTGTTTCTTACCTAGTAGTTTTTGGATAAGCTTTTATTGAGCTTATTTGATTTACTTTTTGCTTTAGCTTATTGGATCTAATTTAGTTTTACTAGATTAAAAAGTTTTAATTAGTTTTGGCTTATTTAATTTGGCTTAATTTAATTTGGCAAATCAATTTTCACATAAATCCATTGCGTTTAGTAGACTTGATTTCAAAATAATGGGCCTAGCCCAAACTGTTTTATTAAAACAGTTTTATGAAAAAACATAATTTTAGTTAAAAATAGTTTATCACTTTTAAAAACTTTTCGCTTAGTAAAACTTTTAAAAAGAGTTTTAAGTTTATTAATAATTTGTTACGGCACCGGTCTATTCATAAGACGTGGAGCTTAAGGGTTTAATAAGCTAGATAGAATTTAAATATTTTCTTTAGCTTATTAAATCGGGTGTTATCGTTTATTTGCGGCTCTTCAATTCGGTTCTATTTTCTTTCCCTTTTCAATACATTAGTATAGATTTAGTATAATGTTTAGATTTGCTTATTTTAGAAATATGATTAGTGAGTAGCTTTATTTTATGCTTGTTAAGTAAGTTGGTGAATAGTGAATTTAGTGTGGAATTTAACAAGTGATTAGTGATTAATAATTTGCAAAAATTATTTAGTTTAGTGTTTTATTTAGTCGAACAAGCAGAAGCAGTAAGATTAAGTAGGCATTAAACTAGTAATTAATATCTTGCAAAAAAGTTGTTTTCAATATTAAGCCAATGTTTTGAGGAAACGATTTATTAGACGGAAATTAATTCATCATTAAGAACCAAAACTTCACACTTAAGAATCTATTCATTTTTACTTGACAAACATATTTCTTTATATTCTTTTCATCTTATTAGCTTGCTTGTTAATTAGTATAATCTAGTGTATCGTTATCTTTAGTTTTAATTAAAAAACCAAAAATTAAAAGATATTCAAGCATTAAATTGGAAACATTTTCGTGAATTTCAAATTCAATTCTCGTTGGGACACGACATCCGGATGATAGATAATTATTTTTCCTAAAGTAATTTTTATCCGACGTGATTACTTATATTATATTACTCGACTAGTCGTTTACGACGAATCAGTTTTTGGCGTTGTTGCCGGGGAGGATTGTCCGATTTCTACGTTTTGTTTCGAAGTTGATGCCTTGAAGACACTT
The DNA here is from genome assembly GCA_026074375.1 of Tanacetum coccineum. Lineage (NCBI taxonomy): Eukaryota > Viridiplantae > Streptophyta > Magnoliopsida > Asterales > Asteraceae > Tanacetum > Tanacetum coccineum. Next base: position 14,302 of record BQNB010064572.1, on the reverse strand, counting down.
TCTCCTTGAAAGTTATTTTTGTATCTATTAATAAATAAATAAACAAAAATATTAAAAAATATATATAAAAAAAATCCAAAAATATTTTCTTTCTTATTATATTCTAAAAAAATACCAAAAATATTTTTCTATTTTTCTATCTTTATAAAAAAATCTAAAAATATTTTTCATTTCTATTTTATTTTTCCTTTTCTTTTAAGTATATATAAAATAAAATAAAAAATGATGATAATAAAGATTTACAAAGACATACTAAAAATTATTAAACACCAAATTCCTTCGTTTTACTATTGATGCATGAGCATACAATTTTATTCGAGCCAAATCAAGTTACATTTTCCCAATCCCGAGAAAAGTTAAAAATAATGATCCTCATTCACACATCAAAAGATTTTACCAAATAACCCGAACTTTCAAAATAAACCAAGTGCCTCATGATGTGGTGAAAATGATCTTATTCCCTTTTTCTCTTAAAGGAGCAGCCGAGACATGGCTTGAGAATGAACCTCCGTGTTCCATTATAACTTGGGATGATTTAGTATCAAAGTTCTTGAATCGATTTTATCCTCATTATAAAACAAGAGAGCTCAGAAAAGAAATCACGAACTTTAACAAGTTTTCAGTGAGACTTTTACAGAAGCTTGGGAAAGATTCAATGATTTATTAAAGAAATGTCCTCATCACGGATTTTCACTCCTTCATTAAATAGATTTTTTCTATAACGGGTTGAGTCAATCTGATCAAGATTCTCTAAATACCGCAGCGGGTGGAAATCTGATGTCAAAAAATACTCAAGAAGCCTTAACCATTATTGAGAATAAAGCCAAGGTTCGAACTTTCAGAAATAAACCTCAAGTTTCGAGTAATGGTGGTACCTCAAGTCAAATTGATGCCATTACTGCTCTTATTAAACAAGTCGAAGCTCTTGGGTATCATATTGCTAGCATACAAGAAACCAATAATCGAAACTAAGAAGCCACAATTCGGTTAATGCAAAATCAAATGGGTCAAATGGCAGAAGCTTTTCAAGAAAGACCATTAGGTGTGCTTCCGAGAAACACCAAAACGAACCCACTTGCTGAGCTTAATGTGATTACTAGTATGGATGGCTTGACATTGGATGGATCTTTTATTCCTCATTTTAATTTTCTTATTTATCAAGACAAGAAACAAGAACCAAATACCATAACAGAAGTGGTGGAAATTCCTAGCTCTTAGAGCACACCACTTGCCCCACCTCCATAAACTTCACCATTGTCCTCACCAAGACCAAAGAAAACCTTGAGCCTAATCCTCATCAACCATTGATTCCATATCCATCTCGGCTTAAAAATGGTAAATTTTAAGCTTTAGAGAATCCTACGGGACGTGCTAACCATTTCGTTTATAGAATTGATATGGTTGATTCTTTGTTCGGTAAATTTCCTATTGAAAACAATTCATTAAGTGGCAATCCCACTCTCTCTTCTGATTCTGTGGTCGAGTCTCTCTCTCCACTTCCTACTCCCTATAGGGATAGTGACTCTCTCATAGAGGAGACAGACACCCTTCTTTCTTATTTTAATGATTCTTCACCTGATTATGAAACATTTTGCTTTGATATCAAAGAGAAGAGTAGTGGCAGTTCCACTCCTCATTCTGATCATTCTCTTCAAGAATACAAATCATTCTATTTTGATGTCGATCATATCGAAGAGAAGAGTAGTGGCAGTACCACTTCTCATTATGATCTTTCTCTTTTTGAATATCAATTATTTCATTTTGATTTTTCAATTGATCAACTTCCTCTTGCCGATAGGAGTAATTCTCAGCATGAGGAGTTCACCGATGAACTCGCTCACATCATATCTCCACCTGAGTATGATCATTTTTACTTTGATCTAGAACCCGACCCAGGAGAATTGACTAGAGTTTTGAAGAAAATTATATCTGATACATTAACTAAGGATCTTAAAATTCATGAGCTTAATGATTTTCCTCTCTTCTTATCCGATTGCGACTCTATTTTTTGAGAAATATTTTGGGATCGATCTTTTAGTCTTATTTCCTCCCGGAAATAAAGACAAATTTTTCTATCCGGGAATATTCACCATCAATGGAGTTCACTCTAAGAGATTTTCCATTCTCCTTCTGGATGACTTTTATTCTATTCTATTCGTCAGAGATTTTCTTTTCCTGACTGATCCTTCTGAGATCAAGACTTTTCTTTCATTTCCTTTCGGAAATGAAGACAAAGTTTTCGATCCCGGGATCCTCCTAAACGATGGAATTTTCTCTTTCACGAGAAAATCTCCACATCTATTGATTGATAATTTCATGATCGATAAATGTCATATTTTGAGTGAAATTTCTTTGAAGATCGAATCTTCGGTTAGTTTTCTCCCCAAGGACAAAGAAATTCAGGGAGAGTCAGGCTAGAGACTCGCACAAAAACAAGCGCTTCTCGAGAGGCAACCCGTGTTTATCCTATTAATAGTAGTAATAATATATTAGTTTAGTAATATTAATGAATAAGTGTGGGGGAGTGCTTCTCTCCTTGTTATGTTTCGTGGGTACCCGTTTTTTGTTTGTAGGATTCCTTTTGATCTTGAAGACCTTCGTGCTTGTTTTCAATCCTCCAATCACTCGGTCTCCGATCATTTACATGCTTATATCTAGGGATTTTTTTAAATCCTCGATATTTATATATATTATATACTATGTTTATTTATATATATATTTATTAATACATATATAATATATTGGGAATCCTTAATCCTGATCATATGTATATCTGATTTTATTTCCCCTTTCACACTTGGTTTTTTTTTGCATTTGACTTTTTCGTTCCTAAGTGTGGGGGTAAAACCTGACATTTTTGAACATTGAGGCCAATGTTCGATTCTAAGTGTGGGGGGATTTCTGTCGAAATTGATCATACATGTGCCTATTTGTGTTCCCACGCAGCCCCGTTTTGAACTAAATTTTAAAATTTTATTGTTTTACTTTAGCTAAAAAAATAAAAAAAATAAAAAACTCTTAGTTATTGTTAGATATATGAATAAGTAGGCCCGTAGAACTAAGGATATTTTGACTTGACTGAGTTTTGCACTCTAGCTTTCCCCTTAGCTTTCGAGACTAAGCGTTTGCTAAACATTAAAATTTTTGCAAAGAACGAAAAATGATAGAGTTAAATATAAGTTAGATGCTAAGCGTGAAGTTGTTAGATCTCTTTAGAGCTCATAGAGGTTAATTGCGGCTTTTTCTCTAACCAGCTTAATAAACGTTATATAATTGTTAAATAAATAAAGTTACTTTGGTTTTTGCAATTCTTAGTTTTGATCCCTTCGTAGAGATTTCTTCTGGTGAAAGTAAGGTACACATCGAGGTTCTGTCAGTGTTGTGGAGAAATAGGCTACCGGGTCTTGTCTGTTAGGACTCCCGATGTCTCGAAAGTTAAAAGACCACAAGACTTGAAATTTTGCTATAATAATAATAATAACAATGTAATAAACTGAAGCCAAAATAAGACCACTGTTTCTTGTCGGTTAGGACGCCCGATGTTGTAGTCGTTTAAAGGGTGGAGGTAACAATAATAATAATGTTTATCCGAGACTGATAAAAGTTTGCTGCATCTTGTCGGTTAGGACGCCCAATGTTGCAACCTTCAAAAAGTCGAGGAAATTTCTGAGGTCGAAATAAGACTACTGGCTCTGTCGGTTAGGACGCCCGATGTGTCAGTCTTCAAAAAGGTCGAGGAAACTACCGAGGTCGAAATAAGACTACTGGCTCTTGTCGGTTAGAACGCCCGATGTGTCAGTTGTTTAAAGGACCGAGGTCCGGACCTCGTTAGTTCGAGTTGTTTCGAATGAAAATAAACAGGATAAGATATTCATGTTGAAATTAGAACCTTAATGGGACTTTTTCTTCAAAAAGATGTCTCTTTAGGAAAAGGGAATTTCAAAATAATTTATGGTCTTAAAACCGGGCCACATTTTGATTAATAAGGACATAATTTATTTGTCACCAATAATAATAATATAAAATCCTTAAAGGATCTAGGAATAAGGGAGCAAAAAGTTGCTAATGCGTACACAATTTGCATTTATGAGTAGTGTTAGCATCTAATCTTATATTTGACTGTGATTTTATTTTAAGCTTAGTTTGGGGATTGTGAAAAGTCGAGGATGACGAACTCCTGTTCTTAAAGCCTATTAGATACTTTAATCTTTTTCTTTTATTTAAAAGTGGTTAAAATGGGGCATTTTCAAAATAAATGATTTTTGAACCTTTTAATGGACCTTTTTTGTTCTTGTTTGATGTGAGGGGTCATAAGTTAAAGGGGAACTTAATTATTTATTTTCGGGAGTGTTTTATAAACATTGCGTGTAGGACCAACAATGACTTAGTGTGGGGAAATTTGATGTGTGCTTAAACACACATCATTTATACCCTAGAAAATACTAATAAACGGACTAAAAACATGAAATATGTTTAATATTAATGCAAATATGTTTGGTTTGTGTTTTTATGTGTTGCAGGTACAAAGGATTGAAAACAAAGCAAAAACATAAATTTTCAGGATCGATTCAATCAAGTTTACTTATTATTCAAGATCAAAATGAAGTCGAAAAAATTCCCCGAGCAATCCATTGGAAAGAGCACAAAAATATAAGTCCAACGGTGCCTTCATCTCTTATTGGGCTAGCTTGACACCATTTATATGGGTCGGACCGACCAATATATATTAAAGACTCATTATACATATTGCAAGTCTAGGCCCAACAGAAATAAGACTAAGCCCAACAATTTGCAGGCTCAGCCCAGCGTTGAAGAGTTTTCGGCCCAAGTTGGAAATGCAATAACTGGTCCATGATGGAAATGTAATAACTGACCCAGGAACAAAAGAATAAAAGTTGTAATATCAAATTGTGAATGATGTATGTTGGCATGTGAGCCACAATCACCAAAATTAAATTAACTACTCTCACGTGATATCCCACTAAAATTTGTTCAGCCAATGACACCTCTCCACGTGGCCCTTCCTTTATATACTCAATTTGTCTCACACAGTTTAGAGAGAAAAGGAGTACGCGTTTTTACGAATGAAAAAAGAAGGCCACGTATACTGAAATAAATGGTGGATCCACCGGTGTACGAGGAACGCTGTTATTCCAGCCAATCATTAGCAATCAATTGAGGCGGTGGATGACAAAAATTACAATTTTAACCCTCGTCTTTGGCTATAAAATAGACACAGCAGGCATTTAGATGGGTGTTACATTTTAGGATTAAAAATTTTAGCTTATTAGTTTAGGAGTAGGTTTAGCTTATTTTTAGTATTAGGATTATTGTACAAGCTGTTTCTAGCTTATTTCAACTTATTGCGTTTTGTACTCGAAGCTTATTTTGAAATGAAGATGATTAGTCCGGCTTATTTCTTGCTCCTTTCTTTTTCGATTCGGCTTATTTTTCTAGATAAGTTTTTCTTGTAAGCATTATTTTTGTAGCTTATTTTCAGTTTGGTGTAAGCTTCTCTTATAGCTTATTCGTTTGGTTAAAGGCTTATATTATCAAATATCTTTTAGCTTATTTCTCATCTTTTCTTCTTCTTTTTTTCTTTGTCGTATAAGCTTATTCATTGGCTTAATTCGATCCCTTCTCCTAGTTTATTAGATCCGAATAAGCTGTCTCTCTAGCTTATTCATTTAGAGCTTATTGAGATGTAGCTTTTAAAAGCTTGTTTCTTACCTAGTAGTTTTCGGATAAGCTTTTATTTAGCTTGTTTGATTTACTTTTTGCTTTACCTTATTGGATCTAATTTAGTTTTAATAGATTAAAAAGTTTTAATTAGTTTTGGCTTATTTAATTTGGCTTAATTCAATTTGGCAAATCAATTTTCACATAAATCCATTGCGTTTAGTAGACTTGATTTCAAAATAATAGGCCTAGCCCAAACTGTTTTATTAAAACAGTTTTATGAAAACAAAATTTTAGTTAAAAATAGTTTATCACTTTTAAAAACTTTCTGCTTAGTAAAAATTTTAAAAAGTGTTTTAAGTTTGTTAATAATTTGTCTTAACAGTTTGTTTGTGTTTGTTACGGTACCTGTCTACTCATGAGGCGTTGAGCTTAAGGGTTTAATAAGCTAGATAGAATTTAAATATTTTCTTTATCTTATTAAATCGAGTGTTATCGTTTATTTGCGGCTCTTCAATTCGGTTCTATTTTCTTTCCCTTTTCAATACATTAGTATAGATTTAGTATAATGTTTAGATTTGCTTATTTTAGAAATATGATTAGTGAGTAGCTTTATTTTATGCTTGTTAAGTAAGTTGGTGAATAGTGAATTAAGTGTGGAATTTAACAAGTGATTAGTGATTAATAATTTGCAAAAGTTATTTAGTTTAGTGTTTTATTTAGTCGAACGGACAAAAGCCGTAAGATTAAATAGGCATTAAACTAGTAATTAATATCTTGATAAAAAGTTGTTTTCAATATTAAGCCAACGTTCTGAGGAAACGATTTATTAGACGGAAATTAATTCATCATTAAGAACCAAAACTTCACACTTAAGAATCTATTCATTTTTACTTGACAAACATATTTCTTTATATTTTTTTCATCTTATTAGCTTGCTTGTTAATTAGTATAATCTAGTTTATCGTTATCTTAAGTTTTAATTAAAAAAAGCAAAAATTAAAAGATATTCAAGCATTAAATTGGATACATTTTCGTGAATTTCACATTCAATTCTCGTTCGGACACGACATCTGGATGATAGATAATTACTTTTCCTAAAGTAATTTTTATCCGACGTGATTACTTATATTATATTACTCGACTAGTCGTTTACGACGAATCAGCTTTTGGCGCCGTTGCCGGGGAGGATTGTCCGATTTCTACGTTTTGTTTCGAAGTTGATGCCTTGAAGACACTTTCTCCTTGAAAGTTATTTTTTATCTATTAATAAATAAAAAAAATATTAAAAATATATATAATATAAAAAAATAAAAAATCTAAAAATATTTTCTTTCTTATTATATTCTAAAAAAATACCAAAAATATTTAATTATTTTTCTATCTTTATAAAAAAATCCAAAAATATTTTTTTGATGACTATTAAAGATTTACAAAGACATACTAAAAATTATTAAACACCAAATTCCTCCGTTTTACTATTGGTACATGAGCACACAATTTTATTCGAGCTAAATCAAGTTACATTTTCCTAATCCCGAGAAAAGTTTACAATTTCGTCGAGTAGAAGAATCCGAGTCCGATAATCTTTTTCATGATCATATACAAGGAGAGGACGAGAACGCTGAAGACGTCCAAATGGCCGATCATTTGAGACCGATGGAAGAGCTACTCCAAATACCTATAGTAGTTATTGAAGATGCTATCGTTGTTCCAGCTGTTCTAGCAAATGAATTTGAACTAAAAATAGAGTTACTTGATTTCATAAGTAACAATCCTTTCTTTGGTCTTAAAAATGATGATCCTCATTCACACATCAAAATATTTTACCAAATAACCCGAACTTTCAAAATAAACCAAGTGCCTCATGATGTGGTGAAATTGATCTTATTCCTTTTTTCTCTTAAAGGAGCAGCCGAGACATGGCTTGAGAATGAACCTCCGTGTTCCATTACAACTTGTGATGATTTAGTATCAAAGTTCTTGAATTGATTTTATCCTCATTCTAAAACAAGAGAGCTCAAAAAAGAAATCATGAACTTTCAACAAGTTTTTGGTGAGACTTTTACAGAAGCTTGGGAAAGATTCAAAGATTTATTAAGGAAATATCCTCATCACGGATTTTCACTCCTTCATCAAATAGATTTTTTTTATAACAGGTTGAGTCAATCTGATCAAAATTCTCTAAATACTGCAGTGGGTGGAAATCTGATGTCAAAAAATACTCAAGAAGCCTTAACCATTATTGAGAATAAAGCCAAGGTTCGAACTTTCAGAAATAAACCTCAAATTTCGAGTAATGGTGGTACCTCAACTCAAATTGATGCCATTGCCGCTCTTACTAAACAAGTCGAAGCTCTTGGGTATCATATTGCTAGCATACAAGAAACCAATAATCGAAACCAAGAAGCCACAATTCAGTTAATGCAAAATCAAATGGGTCAAATGGCAGAAGCTTTTCAAGAAAGACCATTAGGTGTGCTTTTGAGCAACACCAAAACGAACCCACTTGCTGAGCTTAATTTGATTACTAGTATGGATGGCTTTGACATTGGATGAATCTTTTATTCCTCATTCTAATTTTCTCGTTTATCAAGACAAGGAACAAGAACCGAAGACCATGACGGAAGTGGTGAAAATTTCTAGCTCTCAGAGCACACCACTTGCCCCACCTCCAGAAACTCCACCATTGTCCTCACCAAGACCAAAGAAAAACCTCGAGCCTAATCCTCATCAGCCATTGATTCATATCTATCTCAGCTTCAAAATGATAAATTTCAAGCTTTAGAGAATCCTACGGGACGTGCTGACCATTTCGTTTATAGAATTGATATTGTTGATTCTTGGTTCGTTAACATTCCTATTGAAAACAATTCTTTGAGTGGCAATCCTACTCCCTCTTTTGATTCTGTGGTCGAGTCTCTCTCCCCACTTCCTACTCCCTACGGGGATAGTGACTCTCTCGTAGAGGAGACCGACACCCTTCTTTCTTATTTTAATGATTCTTCACCTGATTATGAAACATTTTGCTTTGATATCAAAGAGAAGAGTAGTGGCAGTACCGCTCCTCATTCCGATCATTCTCTTCAAGAATACGGATCATTCTGTTTTGATTTCGATCATATCGAAGAGAAGAGTAGTGGCAGTACCACTTCTCATTATGATCTTTCTCTTCTTGAATATGAATTATTTCATTTTGATTTTTTGATTGATTAACTTCCTCTTGCCGATAGAAGTGATTCTCAGCATGAGGAGTTCACTGATGAACTCGCTCATATCATATCTCCACTTGAGTATGAGCATTTTTACTTTGATCTAGAACTCGACCCTAGAGAATTGACTAGAGTTTTGAAGAAAAATATATCTGATACATTAACTAAGGATCTTAAAATTCATGAGCTTAATGATTTTCCTCTCCACTTATCCGATTGTGACTCCATTTTTTCTGAGAACTTTTTTGAGATCGATCTTTATCTATTCCTCCCGGAAATAAATGAAAAAGTTTTCGATCCTGAATATTCCACCCTTAATGGATTTCACTCTAAGAGATTTTCCATTCTCCATCTATATGACTTTTCTTCTATTCTATTCGTCAGAGATTTTCTTTTCCTGACTAATCCTTCTAGATCGATACTTTTCTTTCATTTCCTTTCGGAAATGAAGACAAAGTTTTCGATCCCGGGATCCTCCTAAACGATGGAATTTTCTTTTTCACGAGAAAATCTCCAGATCTGCTGATTGATAATTTAATGATTGATAAATGTCATATTTTGAGTGAAATTTCTTTGAAGATCGAATCTTCAGTCAGTTTTACACCCCCAGGGACAAAAGAAAACGTCGGGAGAGTCAAGCTAGAGACTCGCACAAAAACAAGCGCTTCTTGGGAGGCAACCCGTGTTTATCCTTTTAATAGTAGTAATAATATATTAGTTTAGTAATATTAATGAATAAGTGTGGGGGAGTGCTTCTCTCCTTGTTATGTTTCGTGGTTATCTGTTTTTACTTGCAGGATTTCCTATGATTGGTAAAGACCACCTTTTTGTTATTTCAATCCTCCATCACTCGTCTTCGATACATCTCATGTTTTATATCTAGGGAATTTTTTTAATCCTGTATCATATATATATATATTATAGTATATATATATATATAAATAAAAAAAAATATAGTATATATTGTCTCCCTTCCACACTTGAATTTTTTTCCATTTGCCTTTTTATTCCTAAGTGTGGGGGTACAAGACCCGATATGTTTGAACATTGATGCCAATGTTCGACTGTTCTAAGTTTGGGAGGTATTTCTAAGTGTGGGAGGTATTTCTGTCGAAATTGATCATACATGTGCCTATTTGTGTTCCCACGCAGCCCCGTTTTGACCTAAATTTTAAATTTGTATTGTTTTACTTTAGCTAAAAAAACAACTGTTAGTTATTGTTAGATATGTGAATAAGTAGGCCCGTAGAACTAAGGATATTTTGACTTGACCGAGTTTTGCACTCTAGCTTTCCCCTTAGCTTTCGAGACTAAGCGTTTGCAAAACATTAAAATTTTGCAAAGAACAAAAAATAATAGAGTTAAATATAAGTTAGATGCTAAGCGTGGAGTAGTTGGATCTCTTTAGAGCTCATAGAGGTTAATTGTGGCTTTTTGATCCCACCAGCTTAATAAACATTATATAATTGTTAAATAAATAAAGTTACTTTGGTTTTTGCGATTCTTAGTTTTGATCCCTTCGTAGAGATTCCTTCTGGTGAAAGTAAGGTACACATCGAGGTTCTGTCAGTGTTGTGGGGAAATAGGCTACCGGGTCTTATTGGTTAGGACGCTCGATGTCTCAAAAGTTAAAAGATCACAGGACTTGAAATTTGGCTATAATAATAATAATAAAAATAATAATAATAATGTAATAAACTAAAGCCGAAATAAGACCACTATTTCTTGTCGGTTAGGACCCCCGATGTTGCAGTCGTTTAAAGGGTGGAGGTAACAATAATAATAATGTTAATCCGAGATTGATAAAAGTTTGTTGCATCTTGTCGGTTAGGACGCCCAATGTTGCGGGCTTCAAAAAGGTCGAGAAAATTTATGAGGTCGAAATAAGACTATTTGGTCTAAACCGGGCTTCTTTATATAAATAAGGACTTAATTTATTTGTCATTAATAATAATAATAATAATAATAATAATAATAATAATAAAGCCAAATTTTGACTCCAGGGTTATCTAAATAAAGCCTTCGTCTCTGAACTCGTAGTTGAGTTGTTTCAGATGAATTAAAAAGGATAACCCCAAAATCATGCGAAAATAGACACTTAGTGTGTACCTTATTCTCACCATATCGTCTATTTAGGAAATGATTTCAAACTAATTATGGTCTAAACCGGGCACCTTTATGATAATAAAGACATAATTTATTTGTCACCAATAATAATAATAAAATGCTTAGAGGATTTAAGAATAAGGGAGCAAAAAGTTGCTAATGCGTACACAATTTGCATTTATGAGTAGTGTTAGCATCTAATCTTATATTTGACTGTGATTTCGTTTTAAGCTTAGTTTGGGGATTGTGAAAAGTCAAGGATGACGAACTCCTGTTCTTAAAGCTTATTAGATACTTTTATCTTAATCTTTTTCGTTTATTTAATAAGTGGCTAAAACGGGGGCGTTTTCGAAATAAATGATTTTTGAACCTTTTAATGGACCTTTTCTGTTCTTGTTTGATGTGAGGGGTCATAAGTTAATGGGGAATTCATTTATGTATTTCCGAGCTTGTTTTATGAACATTGTGTGTGAGACCAGCAATGGCTTAGTGTGGGGGAATTTGATGTGTGCTTAAACACACATCATTTATACCCTAGAAAATACTAATAAACGGACTAAAAACATGAAATATGTTTAATATTATTGCAAATATGTTTGGTTTGTGTTTTTATGTGTTGCAAGTACAAAGGATTGAAAACAAAGCAAAAACGAGAATTTTCGGGATCGATTCAATCAAGTTTACTTATTATTCAAGATCAAAACGAAGTCGAAAAAATTCCTCGAGCAATCCATTGGAAAGAGCACGAAAATACGAGTCCAACGGTGCCTTCATCTCTTATTGGGCTAGCCTGGCACCATTTATATGAGTCGGACCGACCCATATATATTAATGACTCATTATACATATTGCAAGTCCAGGCCCAGCAGAAATAAGACCAAGACCAACAATTTGCAGGCTCAGCCCAGCGTTGAAGTGTTTTCGGCCCAAGTTGGAAATGCAATAATTGGTCCATGATGGAAATGTAATAACAGGCCCAGGAACAAAAGAACAAAAGTTGTAATATCAAATTGTGAATGATGTATGTTGGCACGTGAGCCACAATCACCAAAATTAAATCAACTGCCCTCACGTGATATCCCACTCAAATTTGTTCAGCCAATGACACCTCTCCACGTGGCCTTTCCTTTATATACTCAATTTGTCTCACATGGTTTAGAGAGAAAAGGAGTACGCGTTTTTACGAATGAAAAAAGAAGGCCACGTGTAATGAAATGAATGGTGGATCCACCTCCGTACGAGGAACGTTGTTATTCCATCCAATCATTGGCAATCAATTGAGGCGATGGATGACGAAAATTACAATTTTGACCCTCGTCTTTGGCTATAAAACAGACGCATCAGGCATTTAGATGGGTGTTAGATTTTAGGATTAAAAATTTTAGCTTATTAGTTTAGGAGTAGGTTTAGCTTATTTTTAGTTTTAGGATTATTGTAAAAGCTGTTTCTAGCTTATTTCAGCTTATTGCGTTTTGTACTCGAAGCTTATTTTGAAATAAAGATGATGTTTGTTGCTTATTAGTTCGGCTTATTTCTTGCTCTTTCTTTTTTCTATTCGGCTTATTCTTCTAGATAAGTTTCTCTTGTAAGCATTATTTCTGTAGCTTATTTTCAGTTTCGTGTAAGCTTCTCTTATGGCTTATTCGTTTGGTTAAAGGCTTATATTATCAAATATCTTTTAGCTTATTCGTTTGGTGTAGATCTAGCTTTTAAAAGTTTGTTTCTTACCTAGTAGTTTTCGGATAAGCTTTTAATGAGCTTATTTGATTTACTTTTAGCTTTAGCTTATTGGATCTAATTTACTTTTAGTAGATTAAAAAGTTTCAATTAGGTTTGGCTTATTTAATTTGGCTTAATTCAATTTGGCAAATCAATTTTCACATAAATCCATTACGTTTAGTAGACTTGATTTCAAAATAATGGGCCTAGCCCAAACAGTTTTATTAAAACAGTTTTATGAAAACAAAATTTTAGTTAAAAACAGTTTATCACTTTTAAAAACTTTCCGCTTAGTAGAACTTTTAAAAAGAGTTTTAAGTTTGTTAATAATTTGTTTTAACAGTTTGTTTGTGTTTGTTACGGTACCGGTCTACTCATGAGGCGTGAAGCTTAAGGGTTTAATAAGCTAGATAGAATTTAAATATTTTCTTTAGCTTAATAAATCGGGTGTTATCGTTTATTTGCGGCTCTTCAATTCGGTTTTATTTTCTTTCTCTTTTCAATACATTAGTATAGATTTAGTATAATGTTTAGATTTGCTTATTTTAGAAATATGATTAGTGAGTAGCTTTATTTTGTGCTTGTTAAGTAAGTTGGTGAATAGTGAATTAAATGTGGAATTTAACAAGTGATTTGTGATTAATAATTTGCAAAAGTTATTTAGTTTAGTGTTTTATTTAGTCGAACGGACAAAATCCATAAGATTAAGTAGGCATTAAACTAGTAATTAATATCTTGCTAAAAAGTTATTTTCAATATTAAGCCAACATTTTGAGGAAACGATTTATTAGAAGGAAATTAATTCATCATTAAGAACCAAAACTTCACACTTTAGAATCTGTTCATTTTTACTTGACAATCATATTTCTTTATATTATTTTCATCTTATTAGCTTGCTTGTTAATTAGTATAATCTAGTTTATCGTTATCTTTAGTTTTAATTAAAAATATAAAAATTAAAAGATATTCAAGCATTAAATTGGAAACATTTTCGTGAATTTCAAATTCAATTCTCGTTGGGACACGACATCCGAAGGATAGATAATTACTTTTCCTAAAGTAATTTTTATCCGACGTGATTACTTATATTATATTACTCGACTAGTCGTTTACGACGAATCAGTTTTTTACGCCGTTGCCGAGGAGGATTGTCCGATTTCTACGTTTTGTTTCGAAGTTGATGCCTTGAAGACACTTTCTCCTTGAAAGTTATTTTTTTATCTATTAATAAATAAAAAAAATATTAAAAATATATATAATATAAAAAAATAAAAAATCTAAAAATATTTTCATTCTTATTATATTCTAAAAAAATACCAAAAATATTTAATTATTTTTCTATCTTTATAAAAAAAATCCAAAAATATTTTTCATTTCTATTTTATTTTTTCTTTTCTTTTATGTATATATAAAATAAAATAAAAAAATGATGATAATAAAGATTTACAAAGACATACTTAAAATTTTTAAACACCAAATTCCTCCGTTTTACTATTGGTGCATGAGCACACAATTTTATTCGAGCTAAATCAAGTTACATTTTCCTAATCCCGAGAAAAGTTTACAATTTCGTCGAGTAGAAGAAT